>BQNB010116523.1:0-21347 GCA_026074375.1 Tanacetum coccineum
AGCTCGAGTGAACGAAGGACAAAACCACGAGCACGAGAGGCTTCATAATCCGGGGCAATCCTGGACAAACATCACAAAACATAAAACACAAGAAAGGAAGAGGCGAGCTGGTATGTGCTTAATTACACATACCATTTTCCATTAAAAACGGACTTAAATGACTAAAAACGTACCAAAGATACATTGTACTTGTATGTTTTGCGTTTGTATTGTGCAGGATCCGGATATTCAAGAAAAGGAACAAAAACAAAGTCAGGCACGGGATGGAAAAGACCAAGTCAAATCAAAGCCAAAGTCAGTCAAAGTCTAAAGTCGACCAAGTGAAGAAAATACGACTTGAGGGACTAAAATTGCCAAACCTCAAGTTGTGTTACAAAAAGACAAGGGCTGAAATCGAAATTTGCGGGTGAAGTATAACTTTAGGGGCCAGTTCTGCCAAACCCCTAAAGTTATATCACAAAAGGGCGAAAATTACAACAAAGTTATAAGAAGTGAGGGGCTAAAGCTGCCAACCTACCCAAACTTCATTTTTCCCGCCCAACAAAAACCCAGGTACAGCTAGGGATGTCGTCCCATACCTTCTTCCCTGCAAAACCACTCAACACCCTAGATAAATCATTTCAACCACTCCTCTATCAACCCCCCAGCTGTATAAGTGCCATGTTGGCAATCCATCACCATTCCCAAGTATTTTCGATGGCTATGATTGACTCCAAAGAAGCACAAAAGAAATTGAAGGCTGGGATTTGTTTTAGAATCACCTCACACAACAAGCACACTTGGTTTTTGTCTCTACAAAGAAACACAGAAGAAAGAGAAGAGAGAAGCCCAAGAGAAGAAGACTTCGGCTATAAATAGAGTCTTTTGTAAACTTTGTAGGGAGTTAGGGAGTAACATGTTAGTTTTTAGTTTTTAATCTTAAAAATAATTTAGCTTATTTTCAGTTTGTTTTAAGTCATTCACAGCTTTTTACTTTCAGCTTTGTAACACTTTCAAGTTTAATGCAAATTTGAGTTTTAAGTCAATTTACAATTCCAAGTGTTAAGTTTCTTCATTATGTTGTTTTGTGTTCAAAAAGCTCTCAATACAACTTACTTATAAGCTGTTTTCATTAAGTAAAAATAAAAAGTTAAGTAGTTAAGAGAAAATCACTAAAAATCACTCTCAAATACACCACAGCTTATTTTATGGATGATAAGCTAGTTCTGGATGGGCTTATGGACTCTCACTAGCTTGTTTTATGCAAGCTAGAGCTTGTAGATTCATTGTTTGACCCTGTTTTGAGCAAGGGTGTTGTAAGTCTCTCTTTTTCTTGTTTTTCTTATTTACTGTAGAACTGCTTATAGTGCTTATTTGTGCTCTATCAGTATGTTTAGTGCTTATCTTGTTTAATTGTTAGTTTTAAAATAGTTTGTATCACTTTCTTAGTTAGTATTGTTAGTTCATTTGATAAAACTGTTAGATATAAGTTAAAACTGTTAGAATGATTTGGCTTATTTAAGTGCTTATTCTTGATTAAAGTCTGCTTATAAGTGTTTTAATTTGTCACTTGATGATCTGTTTTTAATTAGCTTGAAATAAAAATGATTTTTGAAAACTTTAAGGGTTGTTTGAATCAAGCAGTACTAACTTCAAGTTAGTACTGCTAGTTTATTTTCTTGGATTTCAAAGGTAGCAGTACTAACTCAACACTAGCAGTACTAACTCCAAGTTAGTACTGTAGTTAAAACTGTTAGTACTGGTGGTTCATTTTAGCTTATCAGCTTATTATTTCTGCTTATTTAAGATTTCCTTAGTTTTTTAGAGTAAATTAAACCATTTTCCTTTACTGTCTTTAGGAGTAAGCTTATTTAAGCTTATTTTCCTTTTCAAAATAATTTTAAGAGTTCATCAGTTTTAGTTTTCTAGCTTATTTATCATTAATATGACTATTCTTTTTTTTGCTTATTCTTAAGCTTAATGCTTATTTTGGGTAGCTAAACTTCTGTTTTAGCTTATATTGCCTTATTTCTTGTATCTTTGTGTTTTATTAAAGCTAACATAGTAACTAACTTAAAGCAATCATTACTAACTTAATGCTAGCAGAACTAACTCCAGTTAGTTAACTGGTAGTTAATACTGTTACGTACTTTGTTATACTATGCTGAGTTTCCTCTGTTTAATTTAGCTTAATTGCATGCTGAATTTGCTTATTTAGAGTTAGTTTAGCTTATTTGTCTGTCTTAAGCTTATTTGAGCTTATTTGTGTTTTTAAAGTTTTAGTGTTTTCTCATTTCTAGCTTCTATGATTGTTCTAGTTTCTTTTCCTTGTTTATCTTTGTGTGCATTTGCAAATTAGGTTTAGTGCTCAATCATAATCTCATCTTTGTCATATTCAAACATCAATCATCAATCGTCTTTCGATTTTCCATCTCTAGCCTCGTTGGGACATAACGACCCGGGAACACTCTATACTGCTTCCGGTTTCATTGATTTTGCGGATCCTGATCCTTGTTATATATTTATATTTATATTTATTTATTGATATATAAAAAGAGGGGTAAGTTTTCGCGAGTCACGAGCCTCCTCACAACACACTTATTCATTGCTACTATTATAATAATATTAGGATAAGCATGGGTTGCCACCCACGAAGCGCTTATTTGTATTAACCGAGTCTTGAGCCTGACTCGATCCCCCATACTTGAGCTGGTCAAGGAGGATAGAAATAGAGGAACGAGACATCCAAGATAAGAATGTCCTCTCCATAGATCATCATCGGGCTTTCAGAAAAATCAGAAATGGTCTTTGAAGGATTAAAGCCCCGATGAGATAAGAGATGAGGAGATTTCTCCTCATTAGAAGCAAGAATTCCATGATTGAAAACTTTGTCGTCATTTTTGAATGAAAATGGAAGCAAAGTGTCAAACATAGGAGAGATGGTAGGAAGGGAGGTTAAAACATTAGGCACATGAACATAAAGTTCAGAAATATCACCCACCACTTTGGCAGTCAAAACTCCCGTATCGGGCTCAATTTCATCATCATCCGATGGTTTCACAGGAGGACGAGGGGATGATGGAACATCAAAATGAAATGACTCATTTATAGGAAGTGAAGGGGAATCATTTCTAAGCAATTCTTCAAAGAAAAGGATATCCCCTTCAGAGTCATAGTCATCATTCTTAATGCTCGGTGGCATCGAGTCATCCGGAGTAAGAAATAAATCTATCTCCTCCATAAGAAAGTCATTATCCTCAACGGGGATAGGAGATGGAGAGAAAGATTCAATTATAGCATCAGAATTTTTAGAGTTGAATTCTTTCGAGGGTCGAGGAGATGAATTATCATACAACAATTTCTTAACAAGACGAATTTATTCCTCAGGATCAAAGTCGACTTCATTAATTCCCGGTGGAATTAAATTGATATGAGCGAGTTCATCGGAGAACTCCTCGAGAAGAGAATCAAACTTAGGAGAAGAAATAATCAAACTGTCTCGATTAAGCAAGGATTCTATAAGATCAGACTCTGTATTAAAGTGATACGGATCTATCTTAGTAGAAATGATTTCTTCATCAGAAAGAGGGTTCGAAAAAATTTTGAAATTTTCTTTCGGAACGTCCTCATCAGAAAATGACTTGTCATCACTAGAGGAAAAATCGTCGTCAGCATCAAAGAGAAGATTAGAGAAAGTCGTAAAATCATCACAAACGGGCACATTACACTCACTTTCAATATCGGATAAATCCTCGGGCTCACTTGGGGTTGGGACAAGGTTCTCAACACTAGACTTTATTAATTCATCCGATTCCGTTTCTGGAATAGTGCTAAGATGCTCATCCCTCATACTTAGAGAGTCCGTAATCAAAAAGTCGAGTGTGATTGCATCAAACGAAGTCCTTTCAAAAATTTGTTGAATTCTTTTAATTTCATCCGGAAAAAGTTCCTCGTCATCATCACCATCATAGAAGATGTCGTGATTATGATAGATACGTCGCGTAAGCTCGCAAGGATTAGTAATAATAGTAGCACTTTTGATCAAATGAATAGTATAAGTAGTAGACGGAGTGCTAATATTATCATAGTTCGCATTGTAAAAATATGAGATGGGTGAAGGTTCGGAAGGATTAGCTGCCTGTTCTTCAGCTAACAGCTCTTGTTTTTCCCCATCTTGTAAAAGAATAGCCTCTTGCTCATGTCGTTGACTCATTATTTCACAATAGGACTGCATCACTATTTTTAATTCCTCGATACTTATCTCTTTAGAAGGTTGAAAACTGACGGGATACTGCGGGGGTTGAAATTGGTCAAAACCAGAAGAATTAGAATTATAGAAATGATTAGGTTCATAGAAATTTTGGTTCAACGGTTGACACTGAAAAGTCTCATGAGGACCTCCGCAGTTTTCACAACAAATATATTGTTGTTGGAAACTTGGTGAAGTTTGTGGAAAATTATCAAAGTTTTGATTGAAACACGGGTCCTGATTGTAGACAAACGGGACTTGAGGTGGACAATCGTAACCATAATGAGCATCGTTTCCACAAAACTCACAAGAATACGTCTCGTACTGACTCGGAGAATAATGTGGAGGTTGGTTGAAGAAGTTCGGTGTTTCATTATAAGAATAAGAATTTGGGTCATAGACAAACTTATTTCCGGATCCTACACTGCTACAGCTCGGACAGTTTCCACCGTTAAACGGACCTCCACAACACGAGCAACTAGGATGGTTATACGAAGATATCTCGGAGAATTAAACGAATAAGAGGGTAAAGAAGACAAGAATTAAACGAATAAGAGGATAGGCAAGATTATTTATAGAAAAATACATAAGAAAAAATATTTTTGGTAACCGATAATCGAACAAGTGTGCGGTAGCTCTCTAGAAAACGCACAAAGAAATAGAGGAGCGGGTAAGCGCAAAACGTTTTAAAAACCTTCTCCTTTCGAGTCGAAGTTCGTAGGATCGACCCTCCTTATACCTCTCTTATAGTTTGTAATCTAAAGGTTGAGCCGAAACACAAGGTACACAACGGTTGATTTGTGGTTTTTCAAAAAATTGGTAATGTAGATTACTTGAATAAATATTCACAAGAAGCGATAACTATTATTATATATTTCACGGGGAAGAGTCTTCAACACTAATCTTTAAACGTAAACTAGATAATCGCACACACTCCCCGTAAGACGGCGTCAAAAAATTGATTCAAACCAATAGTAATAAAGTAGATATATAATATAAATATATAACTAAAATACCCAATATCAATAATAGAAGAGTGAGAGTATTCCAAGAAGGTTTTAAGAAGAAAAATTGCTTTTAACCAAAGCAAAATCCCTAAAAACCTTCCCGGGTCGTTTCCCGACGATGTGCGAATTGAAAATCGTGAATAAGTTCGTGATCGCGTGTTTGAATGTTTTAAAGATTTTGATTTGGTTTTTTATTTCTACAAATATAATGCAAAAACAAATAAGTGAAAACTAAAAACTAAAGCAATTAAGGATAAAACACGAAAAACGTTAACGGAAATTAAAAACGCGACTTAAAAACCTAAATTCTACAATTTTAACCCTACAAATGAAAATTTAATTTTTATAAATCCTAAATGATAAAAGAAATTTAAAAAAAAGAATTATATTTTTTTGACTTTTAATTAATTTATTATGAATTAAAAACGGTTTTAATCTAAATTAAATATTAAAAATATCAAATTTGAAGTAAGCTAATCCTATGAAAAATAAAATGAGGCAACCAGCTTATCTCAATAAGCTGGTAATAAGCTCAAAAGAGTTGAAAGCTTAAATGGCAAACAAAGGTTAAATATTAAATGTTGCAGAGTAGTAAACGAAAAAGACCCAAGGGCAGTTGGTGAGTGTGTGGCTTGTTAAGGTGTTGGTGTTATAAAGGAGAGGTCACAGGTTCGACCCCTATGGCCTCTCTTTTTGACAAAACTTTTTTTTTGATTTTTTATTTGAAAAAACTAAAGAACAAGTTAAAATAAGCAAGTTTAATAAAGAAACTTATTACTGAATCTTACAAATAAGCTGAGAAAAAGCTAAAGAAAAAGTGACAGCTATGGTTTTTTTAGACATAACAAGCTAAAACTAAATGGACTTAAGGACTCTAAAAAGCTAAAAGAAAAAGGCAATAAGCTAACAACAAATGATCACCTAACCCTAATAAGCACTAATGAGCAAAAAGAAGCAGAATAAATAAGCTAAAAAGCACAGAAATCAAATAAGCAGTTTTGGCTAAAAAGGAGAACCAAACAGCCTAATGGGGGCACATTTGAGCTAATTTTTAAGCTAGTTAATCAATAAGCTAAACCTCAAAAAGTTAAATATTGATTTAACTGAACTACAATAGTAATAAGAAAAAAGAAAGTTTTAAGCAATAGAAATAACTAATAAGCTAGAAAATGACAAATGAAAAAGGGTTGTGTAACTCAGTATATGCTGAGTTTTTTCAAGTTTTTGTAAGAACTAAAGGGCTTATTGCAGCCCTATATTAAGCTATGAAAAGAGTTTTTAAAAACAAAATAAGCACAAACAGATCAATCTTGTAGCTCAAAAAGCTTGTGCTTTGATTTTCAGAACCTAAAACAAGTTTAATCCTACCTAAATTTTACTAATGAAAACATGACTTTGGACTTTGAAAATTAGACTTAAGACACTAAACGGATTTTGGCTAAAACTTAAGGGACAAGTGCAAACTTAAAACAGATCTATTCTACTTCATGAAAGACCTTAAATAAACATGAAAATGACAACAACAAGACACTTAAGAGGATCTAATCAAATAAGCTGAATATTCAAGCAAGATCCCTACAGATTCAAAACATGAATAGATTGAACATAAAACTTAAGATTTAAACTTAAAGGACTTATAAAAACTGACTTAAACAACTTAAAAGAGCTTGACAAAGTTAGATTGGAGACCCAAAACAGTTTTAATACTAATTTGACCCATTTTGGTTCTTAACCCAAACACTCCTTTAAGTATTCAAAAACCATTTTAAGCTTAATACAGATTAAGAAAACTTATAAAAACTAAAAACAGATTAAAACTAAGGTCAACTAAGCACAGATAAGTAATTAAAACAAAGACATAAGCATTTAAAAAGAGCAAACAAGAATGAGCAGTTTTAAGCTTAAACAAGGCAGTTTTAACTTAAAACATGATTAAATGACTTCTAAGCTATAAGCAAGCAATAAAAAACATTAATAAGCAATGATAAACAGTAAAAAGCATAAATAAGCAAGGAAAGTAAATAAGCATAAGTACTGAAAATGGGAACTTACTAAAGCCTTTGCTCAAAACAAGGCTAAATGCTCAAAGAGCTTATTCTACAAGCTCTAGCTTGTTGTTAACAAACTAGTAGGGTCCAATAAGCCCATCCCAATCTGTCTTATCTTCCACATTAAGCTGAGGTAATTTAAGAGTGAGAACTTAGTTAAGCTTTTGAAAAAGCTTAACTGAGTTAGACATGAGTAAATGAGCTGATTAGCTTATGAAAATGGCTTTAGAACATAAATTAAGCTTAAATGCATTTAAGTAAAAACAGAATTAAAACGACAGAATTTTAAAACTTAAAACTTGAATTTCATTAAAACTTAAAAATTGCTTTGAAAAGTAAAGTACAAAGTAAAGTAAAGCAGTAAATAAGACTGAAAAATAAAGCTAGACTACTCCTAAATTACATGAGTTCAAATGTCGAAAATAAGCCCTATTTTATAAGCTTTTCATGAAGCTTGGGGTGTGTTAGTTGTGTTTCTTATGTGAGGGCTTCAAAAGCATAATCATAGCCATCCAAAAGTCTTGTTCTCCAAGCCAATTCATCACAGCCCTTCATCTTTGTCTTCAAATCATCACCCAATAAGAATTTGAGGGATTGCCAACATGGAATTGGATTCTTGTGAGTGGGGTTGAGGTTTGAGAGTGATGGGTTTGTTTGATGGTGCAGAGGTTGAGGTGAGAACGATGGATGAATAGTAGCTTGGCGGGAAATTTGTTTTAGGATACAGGGTAACGGTTGTTTGTTCTGAAATTGATAAGTTGTTGCATCGTTAGTCCTTTTGGACTAACAAGGTTAGTCCTTGAGGACTAACGATGTAAGGTGTTAGGGACTTGTGGTGTAAATGGGTTAAGGGTGTATGGTTTGGGCTTTTGTTTGGGCCGGTTTAAGGTTTTAATGGACTTAGGGTTTTAAGGCTTTTTAAAACTTATAAGTTTTATAAATCAAGGCTTAATGGGCTGACCCGACCCATTAAATGGGTACGGGTTGGCCTATTTAAGATTTCTTCGGATTCGGCTTCGTCTTTGACTTTGACTTTTTGACTTTGACTTTTTCACGCTCTTTCCAATCCCGTGCTCGGTTTTGTCCGTTTTGGCTTGATTTTTGTCCTTTAGTGAATATCCGTTACCTGCACAATCATAAATCACAAAACACACAAATACAATGTATTTTTGGTATATTTTGGTCATTTTAGGCACGTTTTTATAGGTAAAAGGTATGTGTAATTAAACACATACCACCCATCTTGCCTATACTACACTACAAGATACTCTGGCTAGGAGAGTTGTAAAACTTTGGTGTTGCAACCCGCCGCATTAGTCTTTTGGATAACACAATCACATAATTCGTTTACTAGTAGGAGTAGCGGTGTGCTCTTTTAGATGACGTGATATGAACACTCAAGTAGTTAGTATAAGTAGTCATATGTGCTTTTTTCTTATGTAGCATATATGTAATCGTTGGCTTTGTTTAAAAGAATTATGTTATGTTTTCTAAACTTGCTCTCATAAATACAAACAATTCTGTTCAAACAAACGACAACTCCATGAAGCTGCGAGTTATAAAACCTCTTTTATAGACTTCAACAAAACTCAGTGATTCATGATTCTACGTAAATGTGAAATGAGTAGGATATACTAGTACTTAAGGTGCATTGATTGGATAGTTTTATTAGAATAATGAGTTATGAATGATAGATAAGAGCAATTGAACTTAAATGTAAAATTAAAATTATTTCCATATTTTTCATCAGAATTTTATGTTATGTTTGGTACGTTGGTTATGGTTTATAGATTTTTTCGACCTTAATATCATCGTTTGGTTGCTTATTTGATGTTGATGGGCTTAATTGCACTATTACACGTTCATCTACTTCTGGTTTAATTGTGGTTTTTTTGAAAAATCTTTCTTCTAGTTCTCTAAGTGCAATTTACGCTTTGTTGGTCCAGTTTTGAAGCGAGTGTTGAAGACTGTTTGCAGATAATGTGTTGTAATACTGTTGGTTAGGTTTTTATATTAAGTGAGCATTTCATATACGCTTTTGTCTTGCTATGCTTATTACTGCGACAATGTGAGGTTGGACGTTAGGCGTTGCTATTTCTATAGGTTGGGTGGTTATTGCGCGTTTTTAATTTGGTAGGTATGTTTTATTGGTTGTCGTTTTATTGTTAGGTGTTGGTCTTATGGTAGTTTCTGTGTTTTTTTTTTTTGGGTAATATTGTGGTGTTTTGTGTTGTTTTCTCTTTTAAAGTTTTAGGGGGCAGGCTTATAGTGTTTTGTTGTGTGAGGTAGTTTGTTATTGTCTAGGTTCCGATGGTTTTGGGTATTGTTTTGTGGTTTTGGAGATTTGGTGTTTAGAGCTTTGAGTATTATTTTTTTAATCGGTGGTGGTGACTTTTGTTGTTCAATGGTTTAACTGTAAGCTGTCGTGGGTGGAGTTTTGTTATGTAGTTAGTTTTGGTTGCAGTACGGTCGGTTCTCATGGTTTTTTTGGTGTTTTTAATCCTGCTTCGATTGGTTGTAGATCAAGGTGGTGAGTTAGTGTAGGTAGGTTATCCTCTGTAGTATCAATTGTAGAGGTGTTGCAGCGTTGGTGTAAGTTGTTAGCAGTTATGTGTGGGTGTGCGGGTCGTGTGTCTTATGTGTTTTAGTAACCTCGTTTGGCTTTATTGTACGTACAGTTTGATGGTTTGTTTAATTTCTTTTCTTGTGGTCGTTTTCTCGTGGTTGGCTAGGTCTGAGTATTGTGGAAGCTGTTGCGAGGTGGCTGGTTAAGTAGAGTTTACTTATATTGTGTTTTTTGGTGCTTGGGTCGTTTTGTGAGTTGCATGTCTCTAGTGGGTTTCGGGAGATTGTATATATTGTTTGTAATCTGTGTGGTTGTTTTTGTGTGTGTCGTATTGTTGTTGTGTTGTGAGTTTTACAGTTTCTTTTGTTTTGTGTTTTTATTTTTTTACTTTTGGTCCCAAAAGAAGGTTTAGTAAGTTTTTTGTGATTCTTGTGTTAAGCGGTTCGAGATGTGTGTCTGGAGTGTTATGGTTGGATTCGTGTGTAGGGTAAGAGAGATTTTAGTTGTTTTTTCGTTGCAGGGTCTGTATTATTGCTGGTGTTTTATTTTAGTTGTGTTGTGTTCGTCTGTCTTGTGAGTGTTTTGTGTTGTGTTTGTGAGAATTTTAGGGTATTTATTTATTGTTTGTTGTTTTGTAAGTAAAGTAGTGTAATTATCTATTTTCTATATGTGGTTTGTTCTCCTATTTTTTAGTTTTGTATTATTTTTGGGCTTGGTTTTTTGGTTTGGGATCCTTGTGCGTATGTTTTTAGTGTGTGTGTACTTGTATGTGACGTGTCGTGTTAGTGCGTTGTGCTTTAGGAGTTTTGTTTTTTGTTTGTTTTTTTGGTAGTGTAATATCTAGGTAGTGTTAGTGTTTGTAGTTCCTTCGGTTTGTTTGGGGAGTAGTTATGTGTGTGGGGATGGATTTACGTTTGATTTGGTGGAGTGTTTGGAGTAGGGGGTGGTGGTTGGTTTGGTAAATAAGGTGTTGTTTCCCATATTGTGTATCTAGTCGGGTTTAGGTGCGCTTGTTTTTCGGGGTTAGCTGAGGGAGTGGTGTATCTGTCTTTTGTTTTGGGCTATAGCCCGCATTAGTCTTTTGGATAACACAATCACATAATTCGTTTACTAGTAGGAGTAGCGGTGTGCTCTTTTAGATGACGTGATATGAACACTCAAGTAGTTAGTATAAGTAGTCATATGTGCTTTTTTCTTATGTAGCATATATGTAATCGTTGGCTTTGTTTAAAAGAATTATGTTATGTTTTCTAAACTTGCTCTCATAAATACAACACTTCTGTCAACAAACGACACTCCATGAAGCGCGAGTTTAAAAACCTCTTTTATAGACTTAAACAAAATTCAGTGGCATTTATGATCTCTTCGTAAATGTGAAATGAGTAGGATATACTAGTACTTAAGGGGCATTGATTGGATAGTTTTATTAGAATAGTGAGTTATGAATGATAGAGTAGAGCAATTGAACTTAAATGTAAAATTAAAATTATTTCCATATTTTTCATCAGATTTTATGTTATGTTTAGGGTACGTTGGATTATGGTTTACAACTTTATTCGTCCTTAATATCATCGTTGGTTGCTTATTTTGATGTTGATTGGGCTTATTGCCCTATTACACGTATCTCTACTTCTGGTTATTGTGGTTTTTTTTAAACAATCTTCTCTTCTAGTCCTCTAAGTGCCAATTTACGCTTTATTAGTCCAGTTTCGAAGCCGAGTGTAGAGGCGTTGCCGAAACTGTTGTTGAAAACTGTTGGTTAGGTATTATATTACGTGAGCTTCATATGCCGCTTTTGTATGTTATGCTTATCTACTGGGACAATGTGAGTGTTGTCTATCTCTCTTATAATCTCGTGCAACATCAATGCACGAAGCATATTGAGACTTAAATCGACTTTGTTTATGATTTGGTAGCCGCTGGTTATGTTCATGTTCTCCAGGTCCCATCCTGTCATCCATACGTCGACATCTTCACCAAAGAATTATCTACTTTTCTGTATGATAAGTTACACTCCAACTTAAGTGTTTGTTTTTTGCTCGCTCAAATTGTGAAGATGTTAAAGGATAAATACTATGTATAGCCATTATTAGTTTATGTTTGGCGTTTCGACCCATTATTATGTTATATATAAAATATATTGTAATCCACTATGATCAAGGAAATAATATTAGTTTATACGTATATGTCTTAGCACTTAAATCTACCCTAGAATTTGTTGTGGTTTTAACACACTAGTAAGGTAAGATAATCAGTGGTTATCGAATATCACTTAAAGTCGTGTAATCACTTTTCAAAGAAAATTATTCGACCCTATTGCCTGGGTTACACGAATATCTCTTTGGGATAAATCCAAGTGTTTTTTCTTGAATTAGGCACAAATTAAGAACTCGTTCGCCTCTAAGTGTTTAGGTTTTCTTGTATCTTTTAATGCATATAATTATCTCTATTTATTGGAGAGAAAACTTAATGTTAGTGAATGGATAATTATGATAATTAATCGGCCAGTTAATCTCCTCATAATGTTCCTCCATTATAGCGATAGTGGTTACAAGACCAATTCATTATGGGTCTTAATAGAAATTTGAAACCGCTCATTAATAGATCAAAGTAGATACAAATAGGTTCTTGCATAGTCATGTATTCATTAGTACGAATACTTATCAGCACACTTACTGAAGAGCATACCTGCCGATGAGTTCAATTTCTGATGAGTACCACTCGCTGATAAGTTTACTCACTGAAGAGTAAGGGTGTGTTTGTTTTATTAAGAGTTGTTTTGGGTCTGAATCTGACTATCACATCTTATTGGTAAGAGGTGGTTATAAAGTCTGAATCTGAATGAAATAATGTTGTTTGTTTTTTTATAATTGTTTATTCGTTTTTTAAACTAAATTATTTTCAATATAACAATTTCAGCCTACACAATACACACAATTTGACCCAATTACATTAACTAACATAACAAGCTCATATATTTTTGAAAGAAGTTCAGCCCATGTTAAAAAAATTTAACAAGCCCAAGTTTAATAACAACCCTAATATAAACCTAATACACTATCTCCTAAACATATGCAGTCAGCAAACCCTAATGAAAACACCGCAACCACAAAATCTGATTTCTTCTCTTTTACCCCAACCTAAGCAAACCAAGAATATTGTTTTAACAACCCTTATGAATCTTGTTGTAGCGTTCAGATTAAAGGACCATGAACTGGTCTTTAGACTTTGATGTATTTCGAACATGTACGTGTGTGTCTATATTTAAAAATCGATAATCGGTTTATATAGATCTTTAAAGATTGACAATGGGATGTAAGGGTGTTGACAGATATGTAAGGTTAAGAGGCAATCAGACATGATCACCACATCTTGGGAGATGGTTGTTAAGAGCCAGTAAGACATAAAGTCTATGTCTAATCGAAGTAAGATGTTATTTCTTTAATCGTGTCTGACTCGCAAAAGAAAAATAAACAAACTTTATGTCTGACCGCGTCTGACCGGTCAGACGTCAAAGGAGGTCAGACGTTTTTATGCAAAAACAAGCACAGCCTAATACTCTCTGATTAGATAACTCCAAGAAGGATTCAACCTTCTAATAAGTACATAAGCAAACCACTTAACGAGTCAGGGACTTAATGGATGTACACTTCGTATCTCTAACCCCATTTCCATGTATAAATTGTTCACTCAACTACACTAAATTTCCAACAATCCTCTCCAATTTAGTACAATTCCTTTTCATGAAAATTAACAAAATAACAACACGAATGCACAAATTAAAATATCTTGAAGATTGAATTTTCATCATCTTACATTACAAGTTCATATATTTGAGAATCATGGTATTCTAAGAATTGAACCCCTCAACCTACTTGAATACCTGGAGATAAAATACACACAAGTTTTTAAGCACTTAAACGCTCCTGACACTATACAAGCCATGTGTCCATATCCATTTCATGAATGTTTCAAGAACCAAAAGCTCAAAGCTCTCTAAAACGACAAAACTTCACATTTACATAAGTAGTTCCCCTTCATTCATGCATCTGCTCTTGCACTTTTTCAAAATTTAAACCATTAAGAAGAAATCCATCAGCCTAACCTTTCAGCAGATTCAAGTACAAACCTTGGGATGATTTTGTAAAACATGTGCTCTAAACTCTGAACATCAACCTTTCCACATTGAAATCAGCTCATAGGTTTCCTCAGGAAGGAATTGGGTGTCTTAATGCTTAGTGACTAAGTTAGACTTTAAACACATCCCCTTAGCCGACTTTAAAACCAAGTCCCTAGCTAGTCCCATCATCAAGTGATTAGCTAGATTTTGTTGAGACCTTATAAACTCTATAGAAGTCACACCATTTGTGATAAGTTCACGAATCATGCTATGCCTGACACGTAAATTTCTAAGACTTCCCATTGTACATCTGGCTATAAGCCTTTGTCAATGTAGTTGCACTATCACAACATATAGAAATAGGTGTTATATATTTAGACCACAATGGAATCTCAAGATTCAAGTTTTTCAACCATTCATATTCTTTACCACCAGCAGCTGCTAAAGCTACAAAATCTGATTCCATTGTTGAACTTGTGATGCAAGTTTGCTTTTTGGAAGCCCATGAGATAGCACCTCCCTCAAGCAGAAATACCAAGCCACTTGTTGAAGAATTGTCTTCAGTGTTGCTGATCTAGCTTGCATTAAAGTATCCTTCTAAAACGAAGGATATCCAATATATAATAAACTATAATCCATAGTTCAGTACCCGCTGAACTGCTTTCCAGTACAAAGTACTAGGATTACTAGTGTACCTACTTAGTTTACCCACTACAAAAGCAATATCAGGCCTTGTACAAGTCATGGCATACATCAGGCAGCCAATTACCTTAGAATACTCAAGCTGAGATATAGCCTGACCATTATTAGGTCATAGCTTCTCACTTGTATCCATAGGAGTACTCACTAGAGTATAATCAAAATAATTGAATAGTCAAACTTTTGGTTAAGAAGATAACCACTTGACAAAACTGTTGGTGCAACATTGACTAGGATCTCCTTTATGTTTTAACGATGACAAATAAACATTCTTAAAACGTAAAATCACAAATGGTAGCTTAAATCTGCAAAACCAAATTTCACCATCTGGCGCGCTGGGCACGAGTCAGCGCGTGGCCAGCGCGCCACACGCGAAATCCGTTTTGTAGATTTAACAATTGTCGGCTTTCCTCTTACCCAACACATGTGAAAACTTCAATAAAGGTATGTACATGATATTTAAGCATTTGGGAACACTAGGAGCAAAAACGAATCCTCCCGTTTTTCTATAAAACACCAACTCAAATCTTTTAAAGTGTACATGGTCAAGTCTAGCATGCCAAAGGGTTGAATCATTCAGTTTAAAGGTTGAAACAAAGGCTAAATTAACAATATATCATTAACAATATTAAGCCTGAACATTTGGTTACACAAATAACCAAAACCAATAAACATGCCATGTTTAGATAAAACAAACTTATCAGATTCAATCACTTATTTATAACCAAGATTATTTAAAACACTACTAGAAACCAAATTCTTTCTAATTTGAGGAGCATATAAAACATCATACAAATAAACATCTTTTCATAACTAAATCTTAAATCTACACAACCACGTCCATGCACCAGGGCTGTTGACTCATTTCCCATAAGAAGAATCAGCGACTCGTAAATCTTGAACCAACATCTCTCTTTTCACACATGGAATGTAGCACCAGAGTCCACCCATCATGCTAAATCATCATCCTGCACAAAGTAAGCTTCTGATATATATGTAACATAACAAATCTGAAAAGACTTATTAAACAATAGTCTGGTGTTTACCACACTTCCAACAAGT
This sequence comes from Tanacetum coccineum, assembly GCA_026074375.1. NCBI lineage: Eukaryota > Viridiplantae > Streptophyta > Magnoliopsida > Asterales > Asteraceae > Tanacetum > Tanacetum coccineum. Next base: position 15,731 of record BQNB010116523.1, read on the forward strand.
CAGCTTTGACATCTTGTTAGGATCAGCTTTGGTGTTATCCTGATGTTTACGTTTGCCCTTATTGTCATTGTACCTGGTGGAATTGTTATGTTCCACGACATTGACAATAGACATACCAGCAACATTGTTGCTCTTTGGCTAGTCAATTTACTATGCCTAAAGAGATTCCTTAATACGCAAGTGACTACCCAACTCAACAAGAGTTAATTCCTCCTTCTTATGTTTTAAGGTATGCTTGAAATCTTTCTAAGAAGGGGGAAGTTTATCAATGACACAAGAGACTAAAATAGCCTCATCTATGTTCATCTTGTGTTGTGTAACTGACCAAATATATGAAAAAACTCATTATATTGTTTCATAACCGGTCTTGAATAAACCATTTTGTAATTATTAAAATTACTAACCGATAACTTTTTACTAAAGACATCCTTAGCCATATACTTAGATTCCAAAGAATCCCATTGTTCCTTAGCAAATCCATAATACTGAAAAATATCAAAATGAATGTCCGACATACCATTGAGTATTAAACCTTTACAAACCTAGTCATCACTCTCTCATTTGCTCATATTCCTCGTTTGTTCCATCGTAGCATCATCACCATTTTCTAGAATTGGTGTGCTCAGATGATATACCACACTCATGCTTGTCAAGAAGAAGTGCATCTTCTTTTGCCATGTACTGAAATCCATCCTTACAAACTTATCTAACTTGGAAAAGTTAGCCGCCATATGCTTCATGATAGCCGTCATTGATTAGCACAAAATAGTTTCATATGGTCGTTGGGGTGTTAACACACCAGTAGGGTAAGATAATCAATGGTTACCGGATATCACTTAGAGTCGTGTAATCACTTTCCAAAGGAAACTATTCAACCCTATTGCACCTGTGATACGTATATCTCATTGGGATAAAATCAAGTGTTTGTTCTTGAGTTAGGCACAAATCAAGAACCCGTTCACCTCTAAGTGTTTAGGGTTTCTTGGATCTTTTCATGCATATAATGATCTTTATTTATAGGAGAGAATACCCAATGCTAGTTAATGCATAATTATTAGAATTAATCGGCCCATTAATCTCTTCAAAATGTTCCTCCATTATAACGATAGTGGTTACAAGACCAATTCATTATGGGTCTTAATACAAATTTGAAACCGTTCATTCATAAGTCAAAGTGGTTACAAACAAGTTTCATCATAGTCATGTGTTCATCAATACGAAAACTTATCAGCACGCTCATTGAAGATCATACCTACCGATGAGTTCAAAGTCTGATGAGTACCTTGAATTATCATATTGTATAGTACTTGTTATATTGTACGGTTTTAAAATATTACGCCTGAAACTACATATATCCTTAATAATCATTTTATAGAATCATTAAATCGCATCAGTTAGGAAAAAATGATGAACGAGATAAAAAAATAACACAAAGGAACTGGTGGTATGAACATATGATAACACTATTAACAACGTGTTAGGTACCCACCTTTTGCTTTTGAAAATAGACATTAAAGTAAAAAATATTGTTTGGTAGCAAAATAAGGGGATAGAAATTGGTAATCACAGCAAATAGTATGTCATACATAAATTCCTAGTGGCTTGCCACCTTTTAATTTTAGTTTTGTTTCTTTGTGTGAGTCCAATTACATTTTCAACCATTGGTTTTATTTTCTTTGTTTTCTAATTATTTATAAATTTATAAATTAAATTATAATAACAATTTTTTTATTTTATAAAATATTTTCTAACTTCTACGTCAAATCAAAATCCAATTTCAAATGCAAATCCAAATCTTAAACCTAAACTCGTCTACAAACCAAACGGGCCTAAGACATATGATTCAAACATGTTACATGAGTTAGCCTTAGCAACATGTGGTGTACATCACCATGATTAGAAAAGAATCAAGCATGGTTGTCCGCGCGTTGCTGCGGGGCGTTATTTTTATTTTTATATTTTTATTTATTTTGTGCGGGTTTATTTTTTTCGGTCCCATATTTAATAGTTTGTTTTTTTATATGGGCGTATGTGTTGGGCCTCATGTCGCGAGTATTTTTTGATCTGAATAAATGAGCACTTTTGTAAAAAAAATTCCTATGTTGTGATTGCCTACTTTAAAGGGAAGAAAAAAAAAGGCCAAATGGGTCGGCCCAAACTGGGAGCTCATTGCCCGCGCGTTGCTGCGGGGAGTTATTTTTATTTTTTATTTATATTGTGCGGGTTTATTTTTTCCGGTCTCATGTTTAACAATTTGTTTTTTTTTATATGGGCGTATGTGTTGGGACTCATGTCGCGGACCTTTTTTTATCTGAATAAATCGGTATTTTTGTAATTTTTTTCCTTATTTTGTGCCGAGTAATTTTTTTCTCATGTTGCCTACGTTAAAGGAAAAAAAAACTAAATGGGCCGGCCCAAATTGAGAGCCCAAAAGGCCGTAGCACCTACTATAGCAATTCCTTTGAAAACGACGGCGTATTAAACGCCCTATCGTATATAGGTATAATATTTCAACACTTGACTATTGGACACTTTTTTTTGAACGTGGATTTCATTATAAACTAACAAGTAGCTAAATACGATGAGTACACAAACATCTTACAAAGACATAAGATGAGCAAAAAGACATACTACAACGAAGACAAAAGAGAGTTACACTTAATAACCGAATCTATCTATATAAGCGACGCATTCTTTTTCCTACTCGAGACTCAAGTGAATGATGAGAGCCTGATGTCATTTAATCAGTAACACTCGTACAACTTGATATCCATTTCGAGCCGAAAGTAATAATCACCTTGTAGAGTATCTGTGCGGAAAGTAGCAATGCCTCGTGCCATAAAGAAGTCACCCGTTCCACCAACAACTGAAAGATCCCTTGTCTCCTCCATCATCATATCCGCACCCATAATGTTAATTGTCCCTTTATGCTCAGTTGAATTGAAAATCAAAGTGTAAGAAAACCACGCGTTATAAGTAGTCTTCATATCGTAGAAATAAAATCCTTGAGCTCGAGCTATGGGAGGAGATAAGAGGTGTGTATCTTTGGTTATAGGATCGTCGAAGATCACAAGCATCCCATGGTTAAAATTACCGAGCTGCGTATGGTTCACGGCTGCTGCAGATGTGGCATTAGCAGCATTGGTCCCATTGAAGAGGATGTCATGGTAGTAGAGCACGAATCTCTTGCAAGGTTTCTTCTCGTCCAACTTTTTTGAGTGAGCAAACATGGAAAGTGTGTGAATTATCAAAATCGATAGGATAAAAAGAAGAGTGTATTTGTTCATGATTTGCGCCATTGCTAGAATGTGAAGTAGGCTTTGTGTGCAACATACTAGTGTTCTATGTTCAATATATATAGACAAAAAAGGCAATTTTGTTCTGAAGTATTTAGGGAATATATGACATCTAGATAAAAAAAATACTGAGTTTTTATCAAATGAGAAATAAAATTAAAATAAAAAGCATGAGAAGGAACAACAATCGCATATTTGAGATGCACCAATAAAAATGAATACATACGTCCCCCTAAATTTTGTTTTACTTATTTGAATGTGTGGTTGAGACTTCTTCCCATTGTTCTCATTTTATTTGATCTCTTATTAAAAAAATACTCTCTTCGTTTTAAAATTATTGTCTCCCAACAAAAAACACATAATTTAAGAAAAACATAATTATTACTGATTTCTCTCTCTTACTTTTTGTAGAATGACTTTACCATTAACTAATTAATTAATGTCGTATTTAAAGTTTGTAATAATAATTTCAACCAAGAGTGATATGGTAAACTTGATCAAATTTTTTTATCTATTTTTGGTAGTGGACAATTAAATTGAGACATCTCAATAAAAGAAAACGTGAACCACAATTTTAAGACGGATGGAGTAATAAATAAAATACGCATTGAATATAGAAATAAAGTAGTGCAAACTAATATCGTATTGAAAAACAATAGTAGACTATGATCATATCGTATGTACTAGAATCTAAAACGTTAACCGTGACTCGTACTATGAGTAACCGTTTATTTTAGGTACCGTATGTCCGATTACCCGTTTAATACGGTCCTATCAGAGTAAACTACCCCATCCCATGATGAAGATAGTTTAAAGATTAACCTACCGAACCAAACAGACTCATGAATATCCATATTAGATGTACGTAGTAGCGGTTGTGGTGCAAAACAAAGCCTGCCGTAGGAATATAGATTTTTCCATACAAATTTCAAAACTCACCAACCATCTTCGTACCAATCCATATATCGCAAGTATTATATCATAGAACGTTTATCATTATCATTAAAACTGGTTAGAAAATGTCTTGCCTAATGTCGGTTTCCTTCAAATTATTTCTTTCAAACAATAACTGAGATACTCATTATTTTGCAGATCAATATTGTATGTCATAAGTATCTTTTTTGTTACAATTAGAGTACTAGAGGACTTAACGAAAACGGCAACTAGGTTATACTTGCTTTCATTGTTGGAATATGTCCATTATATAAAAGTATATGTCCGAAAATTATACGAGCCTAAGGGGACGCACACGTCAAACGTAAACAATGTTTAAATAGTGTGTTTAGCAAACGATCGTTAAATGTTAACAAATATTAAATATTAGTCATTTAAAGAGTTAAGGGACTAAATATATAAAACCGAAGAATGAAAGGGTGTGGTTTGACTCTCCTTCTCCTAGGTGGGCTGAGAAGTATAATCCTAATAGGATTAGGAAAGTCCAAGGTACTATATATACATAATTTGGTTTCATTCAATACAACGACTGAAAAAAAAACAAACATAAAATCGTCCTTGTTTTTCTTCCTGCTCAACCGAACCAAAAAAAAACCCTCAAGGGTTTTTGGTTTTCTTCTCCTTCTTGTTCGATCGCTTATTAAAACCTCAAAGGGTTTTTTGTTGGTTTGTTGGTTCGACCTTAAGAACAAAGGGTCATTCGGTTTGCTTGAATTGTCAAGATTTGGAGATCGTTTGCTAATACACTACTAGTACTAGCATACTTCATTGTTTGCTAAGAACGTATTGTGTGTGGAACCTTAGAGGAATCATACCTTTGATTCTTGGTGGTTTCGCGTGTGACGTTATACACACGCGTATATAGAAGACGGTGTTTACGGTTACCTTTAAACGGTGTATCGTTTCGTGCTAAAAGGTACATGTTTTCTATCTTGTTAATTATTGTATTCTACATGTGATTCTTTTATTCCGCTGCGTACTCGTGTTAATTAATATGGTTAATTAGATTGTAAAACCCAACAGTGGCATCACGAGCCATCGTGTAGAATCTTTAATTACAAGGAATAAAATTGGACAAATTAGGGTTTCGTGATTAATTTTAAATGCCCCGGTGGGCGTTTTTGTTAAAAAGATTTGATCTTGACGGTTAATAAAATTAATTAGACGAAATCTAGGTTGTATGCAATTTTATAAAACTTGATGTATTAATTGTTAATGGTTTTAAGTTTTGTTAATTGTTAATGGAGATCCATGATAAAATCATGCAAATTTATCATGGATTGATATTAGATATTAAATCTTGTTAATTTGTTAAATGGATTTGGTTTAAATATGATTCAAATACGCATAATTTTAATTATTTTCTT
>BQNB010116524.1:2938-21347 GCA_026074375.1 Tanacetum coccineum
ATCGTAGGATACACAGAATAAATTAAATGCTCAATTGAACCTGTTGATATTAGAAACACCATAAACGATAAGTAGATATTGCACTAGGAAACGCTATTCATAACTATAACAAAGAAATAACTAGGCTAGTACTCTTTTCTCCCTGATCAATTCTTATAATTTAATTTTGCGTTTTATTTAATTATTTTAATTTCATAATCAACAATTTATAAACAACCATTTTAATATGTGACCAATTCAAATTGCAACTAAAACACTTATCTCTTGGAACGACCTCGGATTTACCAATCCTGCACTACACACGATCGGGTTCTCTGCCCGTTAGTGCATTGTAGACCATAGGTAATCGAGTTTTATAAATTTAAACTTGTTAAAATTAATTTAACGATTAATACGCATCAAGCTTTTGGCGCCGCTGCCGGAGAGCTAAAATTAGTTTATAATTTAAATACTTGTTTTTGTTTGTCTAAATTTTAAGAGCTAATTTTCTGTTAATCTTAATTTCAAGAAACAAAATGTGTAACGCCGACATCAACACACTCACGATGGAGAAGTATTTGGTATTGACTCGTGGAAACCAGGCACCGGGCGTGGTTAAACTCGAGATCGGAGGCAATGTCAATTTCGAGATCAAAAGTCAATTCATGAGGGAATTAAGAAAAGACACCTTGATGTATGCTAAAACACACATCATTTATAACCCGGAAAACACTATTAACGGACTAATAACACTAAAATATGCTTAATTATATTGCAAATATGTTTGTTTTGTGTTGTTATGTCTTGCAGGTACAAAGGATTGAAAACGAAGCAAAAACAGAGACTTTCGGTTAAGATTTGAAGACGTTTACGTGTTTTTCGAGATCAAGACGAAGTCGTTAATATTTCCCGAGCATGCCATTGGAAAGAGCACAAATATTCAAGTCTGACGGTGCCTACATCTTTTATTGGGTCTTCTCGACACCATTTATATGGGCCAGGACGACCCTTACATATACTAAGTCCAAATGAAGCCCAAGTATATCTTACATGTTGTTGTCCACAAACACACTCAGTCCAGCCCAGGACTTAGTAGACTCGGCCCAGCTGATGAAATTGTAATGCAAATCTCAGCCCAGTTATGGAATTTTATATCATCCCAGCCTATAGACTCAGCCTAGATTATAAGATATGAAATCGATCCAAGACATGTAAATGAAATCTGGCCCAACATGAATCTAAAGCCCAAGTTTGGTATCTGTTTTGGACCCAAGTTATAAAAAAAGAGGATAGAGTAGCAGATAGTGATATCTTATCTTATCTTTTCACTTTTGTTCATTCCTTTTAGTTTTCGTAAAGTAGTAGTAGGATAGCGGTAGGAGTAATTTAGGAGTAGGATAGTTTAAATCCTTTATTGTATTTCTTTAATTTCGGGTATGTAATAGATTTGGTTTGAGGTTTTAATGATCTGATTGGTTTGTATTGGTCCGTTTGATGTATTAAAGTATGGTACTGGTTGATTTGTTGTTCAATATCGATTGCTTAGATTCAAAATATTTTCTAGTTAAATGGTTTGTTTTGCTTCGATCTTCCCAGGTTTTGTTAACGTTTATTAATAATGTTCGATAATGATTTTGTTGGTTCGAATGGTTGTTATGGTTCGAACAGCTAGTTTGGATTTGGATTTTATTTGTTCTAGTTATTAGCTTAGTTTATTTCGATTACAGGTAATGTGCTTATGGCTTATTGTCATTATGCTTATTTTGGAGGTTTATTAGTAATTAGTTTAAATACCTTTCGAGTAATCAGTTTGAGATAAGTTTTGCTTATTACTTGTCTAGTTTTGGATAAATATGGGCTCACATTCAGTTTGAAATGTTTAGACACTTTTGAATTAAATTTAGATCAAATTTTGCTCTCTGTTGGATCATATTACTTGTTTAGCCCACTATTAGTTCCTAGTAATTAGTTTAAGCCTACTATTGGATCTTATTTCCTTGTTTAGCCCATTATTAGCTTCTATATTAGTTGACAGAATGTTTGGCTTGTTTGTTTGATGATTTTGATTCTACTCATGAGGCGTGGAGCTTAAGGGTCTAGTAAACTATCTTAATATCTCAAGTTTAAAGCTTAATGCTCCTAAACTTAAGTATTTTGGTGGATTATTAGATCGGGTGGTTATATTCGATCTCGGTTCATCATTCGGGTTCTACCTTCTTTCCCTTTTTCTATAATTAGTAGTTTTAGTTTATTTAGCTTAATATGTTTGTTATGCTTATTATTGTTAGTTTAGTTGCCATGATTAGCGAGTAGATTTATATATGCTTGTTAAGTGAGTAGTATGTGGTGAAATAGGTGTGGACTTTAAAAGTGATTATAGATTAATAATTTTTGAATTATTTAGATTTGTGTTTTGGTTGTTCGAATGGGCAAAAGCCGTAAGAATAATCAGGCATAAATTTAGTAATTAATATCTTGATAAAAAATTGTTTTCAAAATAAACAAACGTTGTGAGGAAATGATTTATTAGACGGGTATTGGTTCATTGATTAGTACTTAGTTCACACTTGAGGATCCTAATACCTCACTTGGCAAGCATATTCGTTTATCATATTTTTTAGATCTTATTGCTTGCTTATTTTTGCTTAGTATTATATAGTTTATTATAATATCATTAGTTTAATTAAAAAAACAAAATTAAAAGATATTCAAGCATCAAATAGGAAACATAAATGTGATTTTCAATTCAACTCTCGCCGTGGACTTCGACATCCAGAAGATAGATTTTTACTTGTCCTCAAGTGAATATTTATTCTAACGGGAAATACTTTATATATTATTACGACACGCGTTTGAAGTTTATCACACCTTCTCAAGGAACAAAAATGACGATGCTTATGAACACGTGGAAAGGATTTCGGACATCATCAATTTGTTCAATATTCTGGGAGTTACACATGACGCAGTCATGTTGCGTGTATTTCCCATCACCCTCACCGGAGCTGCAAAAAGGTGGGTAGACAGACTATCTCCACGAGCGATCAACACTTGGGTTTTACTCAAAAAAGCCTTCATTCAAAGGTATTGTCCACCATCCAAAATGGCTAAGCAGCTCGAGGAAATCCACAACTTCAAGCAGGAAGTGATGAAACATTGTACCAAGATTGGGAGAGGTACAATGACCTCCTGTACAAGTACCCAACACACGACTTAAACAGCCATCAGAAGATCAACACCTTCTATAAAGGGTTGGACACTATAACTCGTTTACCACTGGATTCGCAGGGACCCATACCTAATAAGACACATGCTCAAGCATTAACTGCAATCCAAACTATGGCTAACCATTCATAAAAGTGGCACGGCAGGTTAACTAGCAGGAGGGTAAGTAACGACAGCTTGCAGCAATCACAAATAAACTAGATAACCTTAGGAGAGACATGAAGAAGCTGAAGAAGTATGTGTATGCTATCCAAGTAGGATGTGAAAAATATGGAGGAGCTCACCTTAACAAAGACTATCCAATTCATGAAAAGAGGTCAAAAGCATCAAGGAAGTCAAGTATGGAGAGTTCGGACGACCCTTCCCAAATAATAACAAGAACGGTGCTAGATATCATGTAGGTCCACCGTGATACTACACTCGTGTTGATAATCTCTCGCCTTTCGGTGAGAAGAAACCAAGCCTCGAAGAACTAATGAACAAGCACATTGAAGAGTCGACATGAAAAAGAGCAGAATTAGAAGAATGGATGAAGAAGCTTCAAGAGAGCACAAAATTAAATACTAGGAACCAAAATGCTTCATTAAAGAATCTGGAGACACAGATTGAGCAGCTGGAAAAAGATTACCAAGCAAAGGCTGCTAATGAAGTTCCAGTTCTGTCAGTTTTCTAGTGCAAAGAAATCTTTGCTAACAACGAAGCGCCGACAGATGAAGCCTCTTTTAAAGGAACTATTGAACTACAAGGAGTATCTTTTATTTTTGATGATAATGTGCAAGTTCCCAAGGAAACAAAGGAAAGGCCACAAGGAGTCTTGTCATGCCAACTACCACCAAAAGAATTGAATCCAAGAAATTTTACTTTTCCCTGCACAATCGGTAGTTTTTATTTTTAAGCAATGGCAGACTTAGGAGCTAGTGTTAATATCATGCCAAGATCGATGTTTAACCATCTAAAATTAACAAATCTTAAAAAGACTGATATGTTAGTTGAAATGGCGAAATGACAAAAAAGCTCTTGTATGGATAGTGGAAAACGTACTCGTGAAAATTGATAAATTTTTATTCCCTTCTGTTTTTATGATTATTGATATGCTAGGTGACCCCAATGAAACCATGATACTAGGTAGACCATTCCTTGACACTATTCATGCTAGGATTGATGTTTTTGATAAGGAAATTTCATTAGGAGTTGGAGAGGACAAAATTGTTTTTGATATGAATGGTTACGTGCACCATCCGATTGTCCTTGTCGAAAATGCGTGCATGATCAATGAAGTCCAAGAGGATGAATCATTCAATCCTCTTGAAATAGGCAATGATCTCTTCTCATATGAGTCCCCTTTATGTTTAGAGTTCGAGAAACATAACTACCTGTGTTTAACTATGCAAAACAAGGATGCTACTTTTATTAGTGATGATATACAAGAAGATTGCGAAAGAGAAAAAGGGATGAGAAAGATGGTTGAACCTGAGACAACAACTCCAAGATTGCATTATTATAGACGACTTCATGTTTTGAGAGATGGCGAATTTGAGTTTTGGCCCACTTGTGACCCGAGTATGAAAGCATGCAAATGGATTAGATAAACATGGAGCCTTAAAACAGTGGCATTGTCATCTTGATAGTGAAAGACGATGCATGAAGGGAAGAAATATGTTGTTCCCTTACTTTCTCTTAGTAAGGTATGGGGGCAGCGAGCTTGATGATTCAATCAAGGCAAGAAGATACAATGAATGATGTACCAAAAATAATAATCATTAGGATTATGAAAGCACTTCAACACCAAACATTGAAAAAGACACCATAGCTCCAGGAAATGTTACTAACTCGTATAATCAGGAAGATACGATGTTGAGCATGAGATCCTATTTCCCTAATTCTTCATAGGAGAACCAAATCAAGTCCCGACCAAGGGACTTTTCATTTAAGGAATGGTTAAAGTTTCAAATCGGGCATACAAACGTCAATAAAACAATAAAGAATACAGTGCTAAATGAATGGGTTCGAGATTATTTTGAGGAAGAGTTAGAAACTAACAAAGACCCATTTTCAAGAAGTTTAGATGAGTACAAGTTGGCGTTTGATATGGAGATCGAACAATTGGCAGATGAATACGAGCTTGGCATAGGAAAGAAAGGGTACGTGTTGGATGACATATAGGAAAATGTTAACAAGTCCATGGAGGAACTATGTATTCATGGCACAATAAAGGATTCAAAAAGGAAGAGCGTTAGGAAAGTGGTCTTGATGAAAAATATTATGACCCACCTCAAGTGTGTGTTGAAACATTCGAGGTTAAACGATACACATTTGAAAACGAACAAAAATTCGTCTGTGTAACTAAAATGTTAGATGAGGACTTGCCATTAGGACGAACGAACTAGTCAAGGTTTAAGGGAATGATCTGGAAGGAGATGGACACAGGAGAAAGTGTCCAAAGGGAAACGTAGACCCGCTTTGAGTCTAATTTAATAACTCGGTAATAAACAAAAGTGCTTATCGGGAGACAACCCATCTTGTATCCTTTATCTAATTTCCGCATTTTAGTTTGGTTTTGTATCTTTCTAACTTTGCAGGTCACTACAGCCAAGAAATCGATAACCCGCCTCGGCTGGTAGTTAAATGAGTAAAAAGAATGTAGTTACAGTCTGTAACTACAGCATAGTTGGGTACCCTGACTACGCTGTAGTTTAGCTAAATTCCTGAATTCTTATTTTTAAAACTATAACTACGGCGTAGTTGCACCCCTTAACTACGCTATAGTTATTCTGGGAATTTTATGGCTTATTTGTACTCTTGTAACTACGATGTAGTTCCACCTATGGACTACGCCCATAGAAATAAATGAGCTTGTGCGTCGATTAACATTGTACGATCGGCTTTAACAAGTGTACGATTTCGCCTTTCAACAACACCATTTTGTTGTGGAGTTCACGCAACCGATGTTTCATGAGAGATGCCAACCTGTTCATAGTAGTCTCGCAGGGATTGATTAACAAACTCAGGTCCATTATATGTACAAATGTTCCTGACAGTTGCATTCAATCTAACTTGTATCATTTTTAGAAACTTGATTATAAAATCAGGAGCTTCATCCTTTGATGCTAAAAACTCCACCTATGTAAACCGAGAGTAATCATCCATAATGATGAGGATATACTTTTTCCTATTTACACTTACAACACGCATAGGCCCACAAAGATCCATGTGCAAAAGATATAGTTTTTCCTGATTGGTGTCTTCAGATTTAGGTTTATGTGATTGTTTCTTGCTTTTGCCCATAGCACATGCCGAACACAGATGATATTTTTCAAATTTTAATTTGGGAAGACCTCGTATGAGACCATGTTTAGCCAAATGATTAATAGCACCAAAGTTTAAATGTGACAATCGCCGATGCCATAACCATGATTTGGTCTTTGAGGCTTTGGACAAGAGACAAATTGGAGAAGACGCCATCATATCCCCAACTGACAAAGTATAAAGGTTGGTTTCCCGAGATCCTAAGAGTAAATCAACACCTTCCAGATTACGAACAAAGCACGTATGTTTTCTGAAAGCTACTTCAAGATCTGAGTCGCAAAATTGACCAACGGAGAATAGATTGTGTCATAGTCCCTCTACATAATAAACCCTTGATATTGTGATATTACCTATCTGATAATCACTATACCTCATAATCTTTGCAATCTGGTCGTTACCGAACTTGACAGTACCGAGAAACTTGTGAACAAAATTGGTGAGCTGAGAGGGATCTCCAGTCATGTGCTTGGAGCATCCGGAGTCTAAATGCCACAAAAAACTATGGACAACCTGAGATCGACAATAGAAGAAGAAGATGGAGCAACTAAATTATTGGATCCCCGAGATGTATCGGGTTCCGTTTTGTTAGAAATCATGGATTTTGCAATCTTAGATTTGCTATTAGAACCATTGGTCTTAGGTACCTTAGGTCTTTTAGTATAAACCTTAGTTACTACGGATTCTTGTGCATTAATTAGTATAAGCCATAGTTATAACCTGCAAACATTAATTATTATCAAAACAAGTGAGTAATTTACAAAATTGTGTACATTAGTAAATAAATTTTGTGGGTGTATTCACTGGAATCCCTCACGAGACTTCACTCGTCCACTCGGGCCACCGAGTGGTTTAAAAGGCTTGTTACATACGCTAAATGCAACCGTGATTCCTACGAAAGTGAGTTAGTTTTCCATACTTTGTAATCATGTAACGCATTAGGTTTGTTAAATGATTTCAGGGACATGAGGTTGCTCAGGTTTTTCAAAGACAGGAGCCCATGTCATATAGCTTCGATTATGTAGAGCAATACCCAGGGAAGTCTGTCGTTTTAATTCTATTCTCGTTTTTAATTTTCATTTCCTAAATTGTATAATAGGGACATTATACAAACCAAGTGGGGAGATGGGAATAGAATTACTACTTGAACTATAGTTTCCTTCGATTTTCTAGTTTATTTTGAAAATTTGTGCCATTTTAAAAAAAATTTGACATGTTTTTCAAAAATACCGAAACTAGATAGATCTTTTCCGAGCACAAATTACCCGTTATTTACATTGGTGAGGTTTTCCTGATATTCCATTTTCATATGTTATTACATAAATCCACCAAATATGAGTGTGCCGGTAGTATTGTGGACTTTAAAACTTGGTATGTACATCATTTTGAGACCTAATTGAGTGATAGGGATAGATAGTTCAATAAAGGAAACATTATAGGATTTCTACCCAAATAAGCCCATACGTGTATTGTTGTGTGCGTTTTATCGGCTTATCACACTGACTCGTCAACCTCCTGTGATAAAACCCTTTGTTGCACTCACCTTTAGTGCAAGATACCCCTAGAATATCCTATTGAGCCAATCCGTGTTTCAAACCCAAATTGTTTATGTTTCGTATCGCCATTACACCTTAGCTTACCGTGTAGTCTATAAGTCCACCGTTGAGGAGTTACTGGCTACTTGAATTCCTTGGTTCGGGTGAATGGGTTCGGGAATCACGCTTGTATGGAAGACCTATCATTGAAGACCCCCGTATCACTAATACTTTCGATACTGCTTATCTCAAGTGGGGGGATTTTTTATCATTGTTATTTGCTACATAAGTTATGTCTTGTATTGTTATTTGAAAAAGGTGTTGTAGTATTTCATTTCACTTCTGTAACATTATTATATTTAGTGTTGGTTATCAAATAAAACCAACCTTCGTCCGATGTGTATTGAAGACTTTGAGAATAAACCAACTACTTCACTGAAGGTTGGGCTAGTTTGCTTTTGCTTCAATTGCAGAATTATTACATCTATATCATCGATACTAGCCCATTATTATTGATGATGATCAGATTTTTAGACTTTAAAGTTCGAGCTAACAGAAGGATAGTAGCCAATGATGACAAAACCGTGGATTGTAGACTATTTGTTTTGTGTTCATTTTTATTAACTCCAATTATATGTGTATCCCATGTCTTATCCTGCTCTATAATGGTTTTAGCCTTTAGCTTGCTCGAGTTAAGGAATGAGCAATCACATGTGTCTCGTTCATGGATTTGGACGAGCATGTGTGGTTTTGTTGCCTTTTTTGAAGCATTGGTATCGGTTAAGATCTTTCACCTGTTTAAAACTGTGTGTGTCACCCATGTTGCCTTTAAGAGCTATTTAGACTTTAACTCTAGTTGGTGTAGTTTTGTGTACTTTCCAAGCTTATAATAAAATACATACTATGACAGAGCTATTGAGTGATCACCCCGAAATGAAACACTTAGACTAGTGAGAGTTGAGTGATTTTGATCCCCTTTTCTTGAGGTGTTCGACTTTGGTATTTCTAGCATAGGTAATTTATAAATTTATATCTTCCGAGTTAAATTGGGGGGTATCTTTTTAAGTATTCTAACAGATCTACTTGAAGGCAAGTAGAAGTCAAGTGGGGAGATATTTGATAACATCAAATACTCGATACCCTTTTGTATTAAAATCTCTCATAAAACATTCATAATGGTTTATTTATGGTTAGAATATGTACTTAATCGCCTCATATCTCATTTACAGGAAAATATGGAAGTTGGAGCGGAAAGACACGGGAATCGGACAAGTAAAATGATGAAGTTATGCTGCTAAGTCATAACTACGACGTAATTGAAGAATCCAAGCTGGCTTAGAAGAAACTACGACGTAGTTACCCCGATTCAACTACGTCGTAGTTACCATGAAGTACTGTGTGACAACTGTGACCAAATCATGTTAGTTTAACCGTTAGTGTTGACCTGATTAACTGCTATGTGATTTTAATTATGTGCTTAAGTAATTTACATGATATTATATATGTGTGAGATGCTAGAAGTGAGCGAGTTAGTCATTTTACTTCACCTTATAAGGGTGATTGTGAAAATGAATGTATTATAATAGTTGCGCTATTTTAGCGTTTGAGTAATTAATGTTGCATGCGTCGTTAATTTTGGTTCGAGTTTAATAGATAATCGAGGTCCGTTGGAAGATTTAATAAGTTAGTAATAATAATATTAGGAAAAAATAATTAGTGATGTGAAGAAATTAAATTTTGTAATTTATGGGTATTTCATTATTTTAAAAGTTATAAGTGGTTTAATAACAAATGTAAATAGACATTAATTAAAATACATACCTTAAATAAATACATAATGTAAAGTTTAAAAAATGTATGTGTTTGTATTTGGGTCAACTAGAAGAAAAAAAGGGAAAATGAAAAAAAATGTAATTATCTTAAAACAAATATATATATATATATATATATATATATATATATATATGTATTATATATATTTATTATTTATATATATATATCCATTAAAATAAAAAACCATTAGATCACTTTTCTAATCTCCTTTCCTTTGTGAGCGTTGACACATCAAGAACAAGAAACATCATCAAAAAAAATTCAAGAAAATTAAGGTGTAAGATCGTGTGTAATCATGTAAGAAGGTTTAGGTATAATTCTTGTATTCATTCTTTTAATTAAATTCATATTATGTAACTTTAATTGATGGAAAATTTAGAGGTTTATAAAATCTCTGTACTATAATTTATTATGAACATTAAAATTTTGATTTGGGTTGTGTTAGTGTGTTGTCATGCGTCTTGGTTAGGTCTAGATTGTGTTAAAATCGAATTTAGGGTTAAGCAAAAATTTAAGCCGGATTGATTGAGGCATAACTTGATGATAAAAACAAGTTAGATCATGTTTATGGTATCTAAAATTATCTATAAAGAGTCTACTTTCTGAAAAACTAGGCCTCGAAGTCATTGGACAAGTGTAAGTCAGTCAAAAGATTTTTACAAGATTCGTTGTCAAATCTGAGTTTTCTGGAAGTAGTTGTGTCGTATTGGTGAGGTCAAAAACCCCCCAACTATTGTGCCTCCATCTTCAATGCTATCTCCAATGTTTAATCCTCAAGAATTCTTTCTTCCTGAGGAATTATTGCCACTTAAGAAACGAGGTCGTGACCGATCATCCTCCTTTACTTCTGCCCTACCTCAAGCATTTGAGATAGGAGAAAGCTCTCGTAAGACAAGTCTGGAACGTCACAAGGAGCAAGTTGAGGAAATTTTGAATCACCTAGATGAACTCTCTCGATCGCATTGATCACATAGAAGATAAAATAGAAGGTCTTAGAAATGGACGGGTGATCATACAACAAGATTTTAACAATCTGGAATCTCGTACTCAAATTGCTAAACTTCAAAGAAAGCAAATGGGAAATAACAACAAGATTGCTCTGGCTTGCTTCATGATTGCTAATCTAGAACAAATCATCGAAGATATCCAGGTTCATCACCAAGCATATAAGGAAAGTCTTCTGAATGCAATCTATGAACACAAAAACAGCCAGGAAGGACCATTAGACTACTAGATTAGATACTAGTTATAGCTTTTAACCTAGCCATGGGATGTGTGGTATAAATAACAACACTTGTCAAATTTTGACTATGTACAATACAAAGGCAAGTCGTTCATGATATAATATAATGGTGATCCCGTTTCATATTCATCCTGTGTCCTATATTTCATCTCCGTCTTCATCATTATGAATCTTACCATGACCCCTAGAAAATAAACTAATAAGTTAGATGCTTGTTAGAATCCATATCAAATAAGTATCTATGACTTCTGTTGACAAAATATAATGCCTAAAAACATTATTAATATTTTTTCACATCTTTATGTTTTGATAATCACAAAATATAAAAACGTTCAATGTAAAATTAAACGTAAACAAGTAATTAGTAGTAAATTTTCATTTCGATAATTATATCACTTAAGGGTCTTTAGATAGATAGGTTACCAAACTATCAACTTTTGTTCGCCTAAGTTACTAAACTTTTTTTTGTTCATTTGGGTTATTGGACTATCAAAACAGGTTAAATTTGGTATCGAACTATCGGTGACCGGTTGCTAGTGTTAATTCCCGGTTACATTGCCAGCGTGACATTTTACTTTTGATACAAATAAGTTACTGAACATTATGAATTTGTTCACCTAAGTTACTAAACTTTGCGAATTTTTACACACGTGTTTATACACATTTTTATACACACATTTTTATAAACACGTTTTTATACACACATTTTTTATACTTACATTTTTATACATGGTTTTATACACATCTTTTTATACACACATTTTTATACACACATTCTTGTACACACAGTTTTATACACGGTTTTTGTAAGAGAAGCATTGCAGAAACTACAAGGACCAAAGTGTAAACTTAAGAAATTTAGGTTTATGTTGAAACTTAAAAAGAAGATAAGTTAGAGTTAGTTTTATCTTTTCCCGCTCATTTCTTGTATAAATACCCTGTACTATTCTTCATTTTCTCGCTTAATGCATTTTATGATCAAAGGAAATTTTTATTTAACCTCAAACTTTTATAAAATGTTGTAAACATTTTTATAAACATTACAAAACATTTTTTACAATTAAAAGAAATGTTTTATTCAAAATAAATATTTTGAAATTCAAATTTTTCGGACTCAAACGCTTATAAATTCGAGAGAAATCCCCCAAGACAAAAGACAAACTGGGGAGGCCCTAGCCATAGGGCGGCACCATAAATACACGGCAGCCCCCTTAATTTTAAGGGACCACCCACTATTTAAGGGGACCTGCCCCTGGTAGAGCGCTCCCCCCAGTCTGTCCCTATAAATACGGACCTTTTTCCCCACTATTTTCTCAACCTTTTGCACTCATTCTTTTTCTGCCCAAAACAGCCCACATATCCTCATCTGAAAAATCCTTTTGATCATAATCATAAAGGATTGTTTCCAAGTGATCCAAGCTAATACCTCAATGCAAGAAAGAAGAATACTTCCTATCATCAATGAAGAAGTTTACACCTTTGTGTGTTGTTGCAATGCTATTCATTCATATCATAATTGTTAAAGTTCTTTTTATTTTTTTTTGTAAATCGTGAATATTTGTGTATTGCTTAGATCTTGGCGATCTTTGTAATAAATGTGTAGAGCATGGTGATCTCACAAGTAGAGCTAGATATTTTGTGATATAGAGTGTTGTGAAGAAGTCTTAAAGTTTGGAAGAAGTCGTGAAGTGGTGAAGTGTAAACAAGTCGAGAAGTTTGTTGTGATAGATGGTTCTAGGTAAAATTAAAACTCGACATTTAGCTTGTTCGTAAATCGGTGTAAGCAACGGGTTGTGTACGGAATTCTCCGCCATAAGGGAGCAGGTTGACATAAGTGAAGAAAAACTTTGGAGCTTGTTGACATAGTGAAGAAAACTCTCGAGTTAGGTGCTCGGGGAGTGGAGTAGGCCGAAGAAGAGCTTCGTAACCGAACCACTATAAATCCTTGTGTTGTGGTTTGATCTTTCCAACTCTTATCTTTTATTTACTTCTACATATTTACATTGTTCATATTGTGCAAGTATTGAATTCACAAAAAGTCGAATCTAAGTTTTTATAAACAAATTTTAAATATTAAATTAAAAAGCGGTAAACTATTCAACCCCCCTTCTAGTTTTCCACAATTGGTATCAAGAGCCACGCTAAACAAGATTTTTAAAATAAATTGTATTTTAAAACTTGAATCGATCTATGGAATCGGAAAAATATTTAGAAGGGCAATCTATGCAAAGACC
The DNA here is from genome assembly GCA_026074375.1 of Tanacetum coccineum. NCBI lineage: Eukaryota > Viridiplantae > Streptophyta > Magnoliopsida > Asterales > Asteraceae > Tanacetum > Tanacetum coccineum. The sequence continues at coordinate 16,288 of BQNB010116524.1, forward strand.
ACCACTATTTGAAAGTGATGGATTTATTTATTGGAAAAATAGATTCGAAACTTATGTGAAGTCAAAAGATCTAGATCTTTGGCATGTTATTACCGATGGTGATTTTCCTCCTATTCAATTTAATCCCGAAACTAAAAAGGATGAAATTGTATCTTTTCATAAACAAGATGATGATCTTAAAAAGAAACTTGCAAAAAATAATGAAGCTAAAATGGTAATTTATAATGCTTTGCCACGTAAAGAATACGAAAGAATTTTTATGTGTCAAACCGCAAAAGAAATTTGGGATACTTTACTAATCACTCATCAAGGTAATAATCAAGTCAAAGCTAACAAAATAGATCTTCTTGTTCAACAATATGAACAATTTATGATTCCGGAAGAGGAGTCAATAGATAATGCCTTTGCTAAGTTTAACACTATTATTACTAGTCTAAAAGCACTTGATGAAAGTTTCTCTAGCAAGAATTGTGTTAGGAAATTTCTTAGGGCACTACATCCAAAATGGCGCGCGAAAGTCACGGCGATTGAAGAATCAAAGAATCTAACAACCTTACCTCTTGACGAACTAATTGGAAACTTGAAAGTTTATGAAGAAGTAATAAAGAAAGATGTAGAAACGGTTAAAGGCAAGAAAGAACAAAGTAGATCACTTGCATTAAAAGTGAAAAAGGAAGTAAGTGATGAAGATAGCTCAAGTTCCGATAGTGAAGACGAAGAGTATGCTATGGCCGTAAAGGAATTCAAGAAATTCTTCAAGAGACGAGGAAGATTTGCAAGACAACCACGAGGCGATAGAAAAACATTCCAAAGAAGTAGAAATGATGGTTATGATAAAAGTGAAAGAAAATGTTTTAGATGTGGTGACCCAAGTCACTTCATTGGAGAATGTTCAAAGCCGCCAAAGAACAACGATCAAAGAGCATTCATTGGAGGAGCATGGAGCGACAATGGAGAAGATGAAGTGGAAAAGACTAAAGATGAAGCTTGTCTTGTAGCTCAAGCGCCCGATGAAATATGCTTAGGAGTAAACTTGGAACCCGATGAGTGGATTAAAGATAGTGGATGCTCAAAACACATGACCGGTAATCGAAAGTTGTTTTCTTCATACAAAGCATACAACGGAGGTAACGTAATTTTCGGAAGCAACTTACGCGGTAAAATCATAGGCAAAGGTACGATTTCTCAAGACTCCTTAATAATTGAAAATGTTGAGCACGTAGATAACTTAACTTATAACTTGCTTAGTATAGGTCAAATATGTGATAATAAATGCAAAGTAATATTTACCGAACACGATAGCGAAATAATCAAAAACGAAAAAGTTATAGGTAAAGGAATTAGGAAAGGAGGATTATATGTAATGAAACTAGGAAATAAACCGGAAGACAAAATATGCCTTGCAACATTAGACGAAAATTCCACACTATGGCATAGAAGATTAGGTCACGCTAATATGCAACTAATTCAATCATTAGCGTCTAAAGAATTAGTTAGAAATCTACCTAAACTTAAATACGACCAACATTTTTGTGATGCTTGCAAAATTGGAAAGCAAGCTCACGTAAGTCACAAGGCCAAAAATATAGTCTCAACAACTAGATGCTTAGAACTACTTCACATGGATTTGTTTGGCCCCTCCGCCATACGAAGCTATGGAGGAAATCGTTATACCTTAGTAATTGTAGATGACTATTCTCGATACACTTGGACTAGATTTTTAGCAAATAAAACCGAAGCCTTCGAAGAATTCGAAATATTTAGCAAAATGATCCAAAACAAATTAGGATGTTCTATTGTATCAATTAGAACGGATCATGGTCGGGAATTTGATAATGAAGTACAATTTGGAAAATATTGTGATTTAAATGGGATATCTCACAATTTTTCCGCTCCTCGTACTCCACAATCAAATGGGGTAGTAGAAAGAAAAAATCGCACTTTACAAGAAATGAGTAGAACCATGTTAAATGAACAATCCATTCCTCAAAAATTTTGGTGCAATGCGGTCGATACATCAACTTATATAATTAATAGAGTTTCTATTAGACGTATTTTAGGAAAAACTCCATACGAGTTATTGAGAGGTAGGAAACCAAACCTTAACTATTTTAGAGTATTCGGAAGTAAATGTTTTATTCTTAATACAAGAGATTACCTCACCAAGTTTGACCCCAAGTCGTACGAGGGTGTTTTCCTAAGATATTCACAAAATAGTAAAGCTTACATAATACTTAACAAACAAATAATGAAAGTTGAAGAGTCATTGAATGTAACTTTTGATGAAACTCCACCCCCACCTAAAACGCCACCATTGGAAGATGATGAATTAGTCGAAGAAGAAGCTATTGAGGTTAGTAAAACAAAACCCATAGGCAATGATCTTCAATAAATTTCATTAGAAAATAATCAAATGGCAAACATTAAAGAATCTAAAAGTCATCCCCTAGAAAATGTTATTGGTAATCTAAATCAAAGAACTCTTAGGTCGCAAGCTCAAGACAAAAGTAATTTCTTTTGCTTTATTTCAACAATAGAACCTAAAAATATAAATGAAGCATTAAAAGATGAAAATTAGGTAATGGCCATGCAAGAGGAACTAAACCAATTTAAAACAAATGATGTTTGGGAATTAGTCCCAAATCCCATGGATATGACCATTATAGGAACAAAATGGGTATATAGAAATAAACTCGATGAAAATGGGGTCGTAACAAGAAACAAAGCTAGGTTGGTCGCCCAAGGTTATAATCAACAAGAAGGAATTGATTATGATGAAACATATGCACCCGTAGCTAGACTAGAGTCCATAAGAATACTTTTAGCTTATGCTTGTGCACTAGATTTTAAGTTATACCAAATGGATGTGAAGAGTGCATTCCTTAACGGTGTTATCAATGAGGAGGTTTACGTGGCACAACCTCCGGGATTCATTGACTTCGCAAAACCTAATTATGTCTATAAACTTAAGAAAGCTCTTTATGGTCTAAAACAAGCTCCAAAAGCTTGGTACGATCGACTAAAAGCCTTTCTTATTAAACATAATTATTCTATGGGAATGGTAGATAACACTCTCTTCACTAAAAAGAAAGACTCCAACATCATTATCGTCCAAATATATGTTGATGACATTATATTCGGATCAACTTGTCAAGAAATGTGTGATGACTTTGCCAAGATCATGCATGATGAGTTTGAAATGAGTATGATGGGGGAACTAAACTTTTTCTTAGGATTACAAATAAAACAATTAAATGATGGAATATTTTTCAATCAATCAAAATATATTAAGGAAATGCTTAAGAAATTTGGACTAGAAGACTCTAAGCCAATGAAAACCCCCATGTCTACGGAAACCAAACTCACAAGGGACGAAGAAGGTGAGTCCGTAGATAATACCAAATATAGAGGCATGATAGGTAGTTTATTATACTTAACGGCAAGTAGACCCGATATCATGTTTAGTGTTTGCCTTTGTGCACGCTTTCAAGAGGATCCCAAAACCTCTCACCTAGAAGCGGTTAAGCGTATCTTCCGATACATTAAAGGCACTATGCATTTGGGATTATGGTATCCCAAGGGATCCGGCATAGAAACAATAGTTTATGCGGATTCGGATCATGCGGGAGATTACGTTGATCGCAAGAGCACTAGTGGTGTTTGCACATTCATGGGATGTTGTTTAACATCTTGGTTTTCAAAGAAGCAAACCGCTCTTGCTATCTCCACAACCGAAGCGGAATATGTTAGTGCCGGAAAGGCATGTCAACAAGCACTATGGATGAAACAAGCTCTCATAGACTATGGCATTAGGTTAGACAATATTCCAATAATGTGTGACAACAAAGGGGCTATAGACTTAAGTAAGAATCCCGTTCAACACTCACGAACTAAACACATAGAAATTCGCCACCACTTCCTTCATGATAAGGTTCAAAAAGGGAATATCTCTTTAGAAAAGGTCTCATCGGAAGACAACATAGCCGATATTCTAACTAAGCCACTTAAACGTGAACCATTTAACTACTTACGCTTAGGTCTAGGAATGATGGAACAAATTGACTAAGTTTTCAGCACTAAAAATTAATAATGAACTATTTGTCAAAAATCTGAGAAATAATTTCTCAACAGGTGGCGGCCCCCTTAATTCATAAGGGGCGGGACCCTTATGAATTAAGGGGGCCGGCCAGACTTTAAGGGGGCCACCCACTGAACAAATTTTTTTTTCTTCTCTCTGTGTCTAGGCTTCTGTTTTGCACAATCCTCTTGCTAAGTAAACTTTTTGTGCATTATATCTTGTTTTGCCTCCCCTCTTATCTTTATATGTCTACATGCCAAAACTATGCATTATATCTTATTGAATGCTTAATTGTTATGTGCTAAGATATCTTAATAGCCATAAAAGGATAGACTTGCTGCAAATCAACCACCAAAACTGAAACCCTCACAAAAATTTAAAAAAAAATCAATTTTTTTAAATCTGGGAAATGCCAGTAGGCGGCACCCTTAATTCATAAAGGGCGGCCCCCTTAATTTTAACGGGACCAGCCCCTATTTAAGGGGACCGGCCTAGGCATGCACGGGAAAACAATATATTTTCTTCTCTTTTTAACCAAACACCTCCTAGTCTTAGCCACTGTTTCCCTAAACTCACAAACATGTATTGGAATTGATCCTTTGAATGCTCATACTTCCTTATTTGAACCTTTTCCTCACTATAAATACATCCTCATTCACCTTCATCACCATCATCCTCACCAATGACATCTCCTAACAAACACACATCTAAACCATCAAAGGTAGCCAAAATGAGTGTGAAACCCATTTGGAGAAAGAAAACAAACATTTGCAACACATCAAATGTACTCAATTCCACTTCACCAATACCAAAACCTCTCACTCCTCATCATGAACCATCTCAAAAAAATAATCACCTCAATCAAACATTACCTAAACCTCACATCAAGGACACTTCCACATCACCTCTCGATGTTTCACATCCTCTACTTCCCATTTCACCCATTAATCCATATGAAACTCACAATTTCCACCTCAAAGTG
>BQNB010116525.1:0-16225 GCA_026074375.1 Tanacetum coccineum
TTTTTTGTGGCAAAATACCCCTTATATTACTTGCAAATGTTTCACTAATACTCGAAAATGAGATATTCTCTATCATTTTGTAGTTTTCAAGTGAAATGCAGGAAAATGACAAGAAACAAGGGGAAAAGGGCTTAAAGTGTAATTATTTGAAGAATGTTACGGCGTAACACCAAAAATGGTTACACCGTAACATAAATTAAGCAAGTACAAAGATCAAGGGCAACTTTACGGCGTAACACCATATCTAGTTATGTCGTAAACATGTATCTGGAAGGAAATCTTACCAAAGATAGAGTTACGGCATAACACGCCTTATGGTTACGCCGTAACCATGAAGATCCACATATATGGAATGAAGATCACGAACTTATGGAAGTTATTTAAAGGTTACGGCGTAACACCATATCTGGTTACGCCGTAACAATTGCTTAATTATGGAATGCCATGTATGAAGGTTACGGTGTAACACCTTTATCAGTTGTGCCGTAATAGGTTCGATACCTATGAATATAGGCCTCATTCAGCTATTCCGACATCACTTCCTCCATAACCAATTAGAGAGGCGACAAAGGCTTCCAACCTTCAAAGAATTCCACCTGGAGTCTAAGGGAGATCACACTTTATTTACTTTTTGTATTTAATCATTCAAATACGAATACTGTAAGAATTATGAGCTTTTAATCTATGATTACTTCTATTTCTTGTTGTGTTTTCGTTACCATGAGCGGCTAAGCACTTAAAATTATGTAACAGGTCTAAACAAATAGGTCAACATGGTCAACAGCGTCAACAGTGGTCAAACTTGCCAGAAAACCTTTTATACTTGCCGAAAGTACCTAAAACTCATCGTAAACTTGTTTTGATCACTTATATTAACTGTTTAAATCTATTACAAGTTGTTTTTTTAGAAAAAAAACTTACCAATAATATCTAAAACTCGACGGAAATACACAAAACTTACCGGAAATACCTAAATTTTGCCAAAAATGACAATCCGATTAATCGCCGATTAATCCCGCCTTGACTGATTACAAGCTACAAGGTGGTCGACCGCTCGGCTACCGATTCACGATTTTTGCAACCTTGACGAATACTTTAAGAATTATGAGCTTTCAATCTATGATTACTTCTATTTCTTATTGTGTTTCTGTTACCATGAGCGGCTAAGCAATTAAAGTGTTGTCCTAGTTATGTAGTTACTATTGTTACGATGTTTATTTCCTGTTAGATTATGGTTTCATGAGATATTCCTTGACTATCGTGTAACCCTGGGTTTTGGTAGTACGGGTGGTTTGGACCTTGCTTGCACCCTTTATTAGTTAACTTGTCAATAAATTATATATGGGATCCATCGGGTACTAGGGAGGATCTATGACTCTATCCTTAGTGTAGGAACTAACCGGTCTCTGCACTTATCACTCAATATACTTAAAAAGCACAGGAACTCTTTTAGAGGGGGTTAATAATCTATATAGGTTATTAGATAAGTTTTGGGAATTGTTAGGATTAATCACTACAACCTTAGATAATCATACCTCCTTTGTCGGATTTGGACTGAGTCAGAATCTCAGGAAGTATAGGATTGATAAATATGCCTATCAAGTCTATCGGACCTTATGAAGAAACACTAATGAATCCATAGTTTAACATTGCACAGGAAAACGTTTTTCCTACAGTAGTAATGATAGTAATAGAGGTTAGCACATTTTCTCTCCTGATATCCCTATTTAACTTTTCAGTATTTATTTTTTTGTTATTTTAAAAATTTCATTCTTAATCAATTCAAAAAACCAATTTTTAAACGTGACATTTCAAATTAAAACTAATTACAACTTTAGTATTGGTGACGACCTTGAATTTCCATTTCTATATACACGATCAGGTTCTCTGATATTAGTGCGTCTGGTCCGTAGATCGAGTTAGTTTTATAAATTTAAAACTTGATTATAAAAAAAAAAAAATTAATTTTATTTTAAAATAAAATAGGCATCAAGTTTTAGCGCCGTTGTCGGGAGCTAAGAATCATTAATTTTTAACTGAGCAAATTACAGAAACAACCAGAAATCAACTTTTTCCATATTCGAATACCTAACTAGGGTAAGAGACGACAACGGACCTGGAATTGTCAGACCTTTATTTTAAAAAATATTAGTTGAATTCTGGGGTGAATGCCTTTGACGATTTAAAGGAACAAGTGTTCCTTAGTAAACAATGGGACTGAACCACCCTCAAACAAATCTACTATATCCCATTATTGTCAACCTTTTTCTTAATCCCTTGGAGTGTCAGAGATCAAGGTGATGCTATGCATTCCCTTTTTACGTTGTAAGGAAAAAGCCAGACTATGTGTATAAACGGTTGTCAGCGAAGAATTCCATTACGACCCAGGACTCATAGAAATCACTTTCTAAGCCGTAGATACCGCCGCTTTTCCTTAAATTATCATGACAAACGATAAAGTATAAGAATTTTTAGACAAGAATGCATAGACCCTTACATCTTGAATAGGAACGTTCAACGATCTACTTTATAACTGTCCAGAGCATAAAATCAATGAGCACGACAATACAATTTATCTACCCAAGGCTGACCCCAAAACTAGAAAAAAGGCAGATTTCAAGGGACCTATCCCAAGGATGACACCAACCACTGGAATTAAGGCCATCGACGAATTGTCAAAACACTCTCTCTCTTTCCTGGTATAAAAAAGAGGAATACAAGAAAATGATTTTGACAAGGTGCTCAAACGTATCAATGATTTTGAACACAACATTAGTGTTCTTAATGAGGAAGTAAGAATGGTGCAACACCAGTACAAAACTCCTAATGATGAAAGGGATTCTCGTCTGGAAGAAACCATAAGCTCCTTCATTAAAGAAGCTCACTGAATGCAAAAGAAGAGCGAGAATTTTGTTTGGAGAATTAAAAGGAATTATGACAATACATTTAAAAAATAGGCTTATGCTATTAAAACTATTGAAAAGAACCTCAGCCGAATTGCTAAATCAATACACGGGAGAGAGGTTGGTACTCTTCTAAGCTTTACTAAAACAAATCCAAGAGGATTAGCTCACACTATTACCACTCGCAATTGGCTAAACTACCAACCACGTAAAAACCCCCTTGAGGATAGCAACGGCCTACAAAACATTACCACTGAACACATCCCTACCACAGAGAAAATAACTCCTGAACAAACATATAATAGCACTAAAAAGACAGATCCACCTATCCCTTTTCCCAGACGACTAAAAAAGGAGAAGGAGAAAGAACAATTCCAAAAATTCCTAGGGAACCTCCAGTAACTTCACATCAATATCCCCTTTATAGAATCCCTTGAACAAATGCCAAAATATGCCAAGTTTATAAAGGATCTTCTTTCAAGAAAGAGAAAGGGAAGCGAAGCATCTAAAATTATATTAAATGAACAATGCTCTGCAGTCGTTCTAAACAAAGTCCCTCCTAAAGAAAAGGACCCAGGAGGTTTCACTATACCCTGTATAATAGGACAAAGTGGAATTATGAAGGCCTTGGCTGATTTGGGATCTAGCATAAGCCTGATGCCATACTCGATGTTTCTACGACTTAACCTAGGTGATCTTAAACCCACACGGATGTGTATCGAACTTGCAAATAAAACCACTCAGTTTCTAAAAGGGATTGCGGAAAATGTCATGGTAAAGATCAACAAATTTATTTTCCCAGTTGACTTTGTAATACTGATATGGAAGAGGACCATTGGAAATTCCCAGTATTTAGGAAGACCATTTTTGGCCACAGCACATGCCATGATTGATGTTTTTAATAAAAAGATATCCTTCGAAGTGGGGGATGAAATCATCACCTTCAATTTAGAAAAATCTATGAGATTCCTTCGTCTGATGATGACACCTGCCATTCTGCAGACAGAATTGACCTTTCCGTCCTCGATAATATTAAAGAAATTCTTCCTCCAAACCACTTAATCAGATTAAACCCATTCTTGGACCAATTGCTGCATTTATGAAGATTGTTAATAAACTGTCTCTCTTCTCTGGAAGGTCTTAATGAAGATATACATACCCCATAAAACTCAAGGAACTTACCTCCACTTAGAACTTGTTTTCTGGACTGACACACAATCGAGAATTACCTGTCATCTCTCTTTGTTATATTTGACAGGAAAAAAGTACTATTGGAAGTCCTTACCAATCTAAAAAAGCTTCTGGCATGGAAAAATCTTGATATTAAAGGGATTAGTCCATTTTTCTGTATCATAAATTTAATTGGAAGAAGAATTCCACCCAACGCACAAAACCTCAAGGTAGATTAAATCCTAAAGTCACAAGACGTGGTAAACAACTGAAATTTAAAGCTTCTTACGCAAGATTAATCTATGCCATTTCAGATAGTCTTGGGTAGCCACAAATTCATGTCGGTTCCTATGAACGGGAGGAGTCTCTGTGATTGCCAACCAAAGACACAAACTTATCCCTAACCACAAACAGTCATAGGTGGAGGGTATGTATTGATTACAGAAAACTTAACGATGCAACAAGAAAAGACCATTTCCCCTTACCTTTCATTGATCAAATGTTGGAACGACTATCAGGAAATGAATACTATTGCTTTCTAGATGGATTCTCTGCATATTTCCAAATTCCTTTGGCACTAGAAGACCAGGAAAAGACCACCTTTACTTGTCTCGATGGCACTTTTGCCTACAGAAGAATGCCTTTCGGGTTCTCCAGCCACAATTTCAGCGTATGCATCGTCAGCAATCTTCCAGAATGTGTAGATGATTTTATGGAAGTATCATTGAATGACTTCTTTGTGTTTGGAAATTCTTTCAGAACTTGTCTTAGCAATTTATCAAAATTCTTAGCCAGATGTGAAGAAACGAACCTAGTTCTCAATTGGGAAAAATGCCATTTTATGTTCAAAGAAGGAATTGTTTTAGGGCATAAAATATCAAAAGCAAAATTAAAGTTGATAAAGCTAAAGTTGATGTGATCGCTAGTTTACCTTACTCAACCAACGTCAAAGGAATATGAAGCTTTTTAGGGAATGTTGGGTTCTATAAAAGATTCATTAAGGATTTTTCTAAAATAGCTTGACCTATGACTCAGTTGTTGATGAAAGACGCCAAATTTGACTTCTCTGATGAATGCATAAAATCATTTAACATACTTTGGGATAAACTTATCACCGCTTCAGTGATCATTGCCCCTAATTAGGATATAGATTTTGAGTTAATGTGTGACGCCAACGACTATGCCGTTGGAGCTGTTCTGGGACAACGGATTAAGAAAAAATTCTGCCCAATTTATTACGCAAGTAAAACTATGAACAATGCTCAAGAACATTATACCACTACTGAAAAGGAACTGTTAGCAATAGTATATGCATTCGACAAATTTAGGTCCTATTTAATAATGTCTAAAACGGTGGTTTACACTCATCATTCAGCCCTCAAATATCTCTTCAGCAAACAGGATGCTAAACCTAGACTGATAAGGTGGGTCTTACTTCTCCAAGAATTCTCTATCAAAATTAAGGATAAAAAGGGGACTGAAAAACTAGCTGCTGACCATCTCTCTAGACTTGAAAATCCAAGGTTGGAGGAATTAAACGAAGATACAATACAAGATAATTTTCCTGACGAACACCTCATGGTTATTAAACTAAAGAATACTGAAACCGACCTGTGGTACGCAGATTATGCAAATTTCCTCGTCTCTAAGATCTTTCCTCATCATCTGACTTATTATTTAAGAAAAAAATTCTTGAACGATGTACGGAAATACATATAGAACGACCCATACCTCTTCAAATCATGTCCTGACGGAATTATAAGAAGGTGTATTTTCGGTAGAGAATTACACAAAATTCTAGAACATTGCCACAAGAGACCTACGGGAGGTCATTACGGGGCATATATTACTGCGCGAAAGATTTTTGAGTCTGGATTCTATTAGCCAACAATTTTTAAGGATGCGGCAAAAAATATGTTCAAGGGTGTGATGCTTGTCAGCGGGCTGGAAATATTTCCTTACGAAACCAAATGCCCTTAACCAACATTCTTGTCAGTGAGGTCTTTGACATCTGGGGGATTAACTTCATGGGACCCTTTTCCTCCTCAAGAAAAAATAAATACATTCTTGCAGCTGTCGATTACGTTTCAAAATGGGTCGAGGCTGAAGCCCTACCTACTAATGATGCACGTGTCGTAGTGAAATTCTTGAAAAATTTATTTTCCAGATTTAGAGTTCCGAAGGCTCTAATTAGCGATCTTCTAACACATTTTTGCAATTCCCTCCTCAAAAAAACACTTAAGAAATATGGAGTAACACATAGACTTGCTACTCCGTATCATCCCCAAACTAGTGGACAAACGGAGAATACTAATAGAGCCATTAAGCGAATCCTGGAAAGAACGGTTAACGGAAACAGAATACTAATGGATGATGCACTGTGGGCATTCAGGACAGCTTATAAAACACCTATCGGTAGTACACCATTCAGGATTGTTTACGAAAAGGCATGCCACTTGCCAATCAAACTTGAACACAAGACATATTGGGCCCTAAAGAACGTAAATATTGACTTGGATGCTACAGGAAAGCATAGATTCCTTTAATTAAATCAACTTGATGAATTTTTGACTGATGCATATGAGCATTTACGAGCATATAAAGAAAGGACTAAACGTTGGCACGATTTTAAAATTATGGATAAAGAGTTTCAAGAAGGGGAAGAGGTATTAGTCTTTAATTCAAGATTAAAACTTTTTCCAGGGAAACTTAGAACCAGATGGTATGGACCATATACGGTAAGCAAGGTTTATCCGTATGGAATGGTAGAAGTGTTAGGTAAAAATGAAGTTCAGTTTAAGGTAATTGGACACAGATTAAAAAAGTATCATGGACACGTGATAGACGAGATTAACGAAACAATATACTTTGTTAAAATGTAGAATGGTTATGAGTCTACTTAAAGGATGTTAAATAAACCAAAGTGTTCGGTTCGAGAGTCAACCTGGTCTTTTTTTAATGAAGTTCCTTTTTGCATTAGTTGGTTTGCATGTTTCTTACTTTGTTTTGCAGAATCTAAAAGCTAGGAGGCAACTATCGAGACCGGCTTGACTCATAATCATGTGGTAACCTTGCTGAATCTGCAGCAGTTACATCGTAACAAATTTAGTTTACGCCATAACCACTATAGTTCACGACATAATCCTTATCCGGTTATCGCCGTAACACCAATAAAACTTAAAAAAATTTTACCACTTGATTTCGATTGTAACCTCCGGAGTTATGTCGTAACCTCCTTCTGGAAATCTTGAAAATTTAAGTTTTAAACATGTCTAAACCTTTATTAGAAACAAAGAATATTAGATCCGGTTGATATTATAATGGTGTCGGGTGGCCAACCGGAAAACCAACCAACCGCCACCATGGTGGTGGTGGTGGTGAAAGTCTTAGAGAGAGAAAGTTAGAGAGAGAGAGAGAGATGGATGGAGAGAATAAGTAAAAACACACTTTGATGTATAGTATTCTCTTTTTTTTATGCGTCAATTGATTCTTTCCAACACCCTCTCTATGTGTGGAGAGGGTTTAAATATGTCTTACACGCCCCATAAAACGGGCTATGGTGTGGGCTTACAGTGGGTAAAGACACGGCCCAATACCATAAGTTATAAGATTACTGTTCCAACTACGAGCTATGCTAAATATAAAATACATGGGATGACCGAGTCTTTTTCTTAATCCTAACAATCTCCCCCTAAGGGAGGTCACCCCAGAAAATACAATTTAAATCCTAGCATTCTATGAGTTGATCTTTGACTCTAGCTCGTAGTCTTTGATTCTTCACATGCTATCTTTGTACGGCAAGTAGTGATCTTAGAGCATAGTTCCTTTGACTTGTCTTTGATAGTGATCCTTGAGCATTCTTTGAGATCATCAGCCACAATAAATCTCTTAATCATCCTTGTTGTGAAGTATTGCCTCCTTGTGATGTTGTGACCTTCGGACCCGCATGCTCACACTTTTTTGGATCATGATAGCAAGCATCAGAGTTGCGGAAGCTATGTTGTAGGTCTTTCAGTTATCATGATGTCTTTGATTAGGAATATGAAGTGTGAGTATGGGGTTGTGAATTGACATGTCTCTTGCCAGCAGCTGCTACCGTCGGATTCCTGCAAGTATATGTTAGTAATAAACAAACGAAAGTGTCTTTGTTCACTTTCGTTGAATAAGGTTGCAAGAACCACGGTTCCCCGTTAATCAGTATAAATACTGCCTGTGATCAGGTAGAATTCCGAAGAATCTCCTTGACAGGGTTTCGCAGCTGCGCTAGCCGTTCTCAAACCGGAGCGTCTCAAAGTAGACAAAGCACGGAATGAGTGAACCAGTGAATTAAAAACCCACTGATTAATGAGAAATTGATTTGAAAATCAGTCGCGTGTCACTCAGAAAAGAGTTTTTGTGTCACATCGAAAGTTTTATAATATAAAATCAAATTTCATCAGAAACACTTTTGTTTTGAAAGATATACACAGTCAATGTGCTCGAAAATTAGATGTTGAGCACATCGAAAGGTTTTTCAAAAACTACTCGTCAATTCATATACTGGAACAAGATTGATTCACTCGGAATTGCCCAATCGTTGCTTTCTAGTTGTCACTACCAAGAGCTTGTTTGATGTTGGCTCTAGAAGGATTTCCATCTTCATTGTGAGTACTTTCGTATCACTCGGATGTTCTGGCAATACCACGAGGATAATGCGTAGGACTCTTAAGAAGTTACTTGTTTTCACAGTGTGTGAAGAACAAATATATTATGAATTAGTGTCCTAGAGAGATTTGTTGATGATCTCTTGGCTCTAGACTCAGTTGTGCAATTTTAGTTTTAGTAGTCGAATGTTGGAGCAGACTGCCACCTTTTTAATATCGTCTAACTCAGAGTGAGAGAGACGATAGAAATGTATTGATCTCCGTGAGAAATGAAACAAGAATCCTTTGAGGGGTCTTGAGTGGCTAGGGAGGGTTGTGCAGAAAAAAATTTTTTATTATAACTGGGTCCATGATACTTGTCTTCATGTCAGCCAATAATACTATGTGATTCTGCCAGCATATGTTTTGACCCGGTTTCTACCTAATGTTTTAAGTGGAGGGCTGATTCTTTTCTCCCGTTATCTTATCTTTGTTCTTTTTCTTTCTGTCAACCCTTCAGTGCTTACCGGAGACTTCATTATAGTTCCTTGTTGGGTATGTTCCTAGTACTAGCTCCATCTCAGTCCGTCACTATCCCCTTGTCTCACATAAAAAATATCCTTTTGTAATCATACCTAAGGACTTCTACACTACTAGTGGGATTTATCCACTGGGTAGACCCTCTTGGGCTCTGGCAGGCTCATGGGAACAAGGACCTAACCAATACCATTCCTTATAGCTTGATAAAGTAAATAACAGGGTTCGGTCTTTTGGTACTGTTCTTTTCGCCATATAACCCATGTAAATATCAATCAAAGGTAAGTAGGGCGATGTAAAATCAAAGCATTAGTACCTCGATTGTTTGATTCATGAAATGCTCCCATCAACATGTGCGCGATATTGAAATTGTTTGCACATGGAGGGAGGAAGTAAAGTACTCTAGAGTCTTTAATAACTCACATTTTCTATCAGATGTAATATTTAAATCACATTCTCACCCCTGATCAACAAATTTAAAACCCTTGAGATTTAGGATCTCATTTGATTAAATATGTTTGAAAATTTGGAGAATATGTGGTCTGATTAAATACAAGCCGATATTGGAACCTATAAATGCTCCCCCTCAATTAATGAGGGACTCTGTTAGTGTCAGTTATGATGAGTTTATAAATTATTTGGAGTTTAACGAGAAACTCATGAAAAATTCATTAAACTGACACATAACACTGATTACCACACTACTTATTGATGTACAAGATTGTGTATGAGACAGGACCTGAAATATTCAAACTTAAAGTGGCATAGTCAGTTTGTCCATGTTAGCAATCTGTAGTCCGTCTCGATACTCTCCAGATGGAAGTTGTCTTAGCTTTCCCCCGAACCAGCAATCCTTTCTTGAGAAGACACAACAAATATTCGAAGTACACAAATAATTCGAAATCATAACATCAAAGTCAATTAAGTCCCTGATGAGCGTATTTCTCCTTACAAGATAGTGATGATATAAATTGAAACACCAAGGTTAGCTAAGTCTCGGATGTCACAATTATTCCCTCTAAATAGCCGAAATGATAATACCTAAGTCAACTAAGTCTTGGATGTAAACATTTCTTCCTGCAGGATAATGACTATCTAAAGGTATCATCATACTTATCAAACCTATGTGTACCTCTTTTGACAATACATTCTACTCCTTTGAAAGTAAGCTTAGAGATTAACTGATAGGGGAAATACTAATCGAATCAGAAACATATCTTCAACTTCAAGGCTTCTAAAACTACATAATTATTTCCAAACAAACCTAAGCATTTTAAAACTATGAGGTGTTGGCAATATTGATCGAATGTAGATATAAGCCTAAGCCACTAATCTTGAAATTATATTTAAGCCTCTAAAGTTAACAACTTATGACAAATGAAGCCCTTGGAGTTAAAACTCCCCCTCAAATTATTATCCGTTAAGTTAAAACTTTTTCCATATAATTACCGTGACATGTTGAAGATAATTCGAAAACACTTTCTCCCCCTCGAACAAAGACCCGTATTCTATTTAAAGATCTATTGTATTTATTCGAGTGGTCGAGATTTCTTGAAAATCTGTTTGTAGTGTCGAAAATTGATTCTGATTTGATTAGAACACTTTTCAAATGGTTAACCCGAACTTGATTTATGAAATCAATATTTTTGAGAAAAAATCGTTCGGGTTATAAAACTTATACCAATGGCAATCTAGGACCTTTCTGATGCACGTTAAACGAAGCAAGTACCTAATTGGCATATGTTTCATTCTAAGTCCAAAAGGTTGAAGCACATAACATCTAAAGTCTAAATGAGTTAAAAATTAATTAACTCCCCTTTAAATCATGATCAGTTATTGTCAAACCTTTTCCGTTTACTCCTTGATTGTTCAGAAAGATCGTTTTGAAAGAATTATTAGCACATTTCTCCCCCTCAAATAATGTCCCGTTTTCTATTTAAAGAGCTGTAGACATTGTTTGAGTGATAGGAAATTCTTTTAAAATCTTTTTCTGATGAGAGACTTAGATGACTGATTTAGTTTTGAAAGACAACATCTTTTCCACCATGGTTAACACAAATAATTTTCAGAAGAATCATAGACGGAAAATTATTTGGATAAATAGAAGACTTCTCTTCTTGATCAAGAAATAATGCACTGAAGCGTACATTAGATCGAGGGTGCACGGATATGACATAATCCATGCCCGGGAGAACTTAATCACCCGTTGTTAGGAACAACCGTCTTTTTGGCGACGTGCTTTCCTCATTTTGAAAACCGGGTTGCAGTCTGAAATAACTGCAAGCCATATAGACATGTTTTAAAAGCTGTTTGAACTTCTGCTCGAACTTCATTTAAAGACCCGTGTCATTATTGAATGACATTTCTAGGTCCGTAAATGTTATTGATAAGCAGAAGACATGTCTTGAAAACTCTTTTTGGTATTTTCTATTTTATATTTTTGTATTTGATTTTCTTGGTTTTATATTTTTCTATTTTGTTTTTGAAAAATTTAAGTAAACTGATTTTTTTTGTATATTATTCAATTTAAGATGATGTGGACCTGAATACCGAAATGAAGATGTCATTCTGTTCGTTGTAGAAGTCTGCAGTCAACGTCTCTTAAACTTCCACTACCAAGGCTTTCGAGGCTCCTGAATATTCGTCTTATTTTGTGCAACCTCATCATGAAGCTTTGATAGCTTCCCCAATATTTTCCTAACAAGTACATAATGATTAAGAACAAGAACTTCCACGAAGCTTCCAATGCTGATGATGTCTTTAGTGGCCTTTGATCTACTTGAAGGCACAACTTTCTTCATACACTTCTGGTCACCTCGAAGTTTCTGAATTAGCTGCATGTCTTGAAAAACTTCATTTTCCTGCACTTCTGGTCATGTCGAAGTTTTCTAGAATCTGCTTTTCATTTGACTTCAATTCTGCACTCCACTATGAATCATCTTTGTAGTACCTTGAAGGAGAAATATTGTACTAGGAACGAACTGAGTAACCCATACACTTCTGGTTAAGGAGAAGCTTCTGAATTAGCTTCCCCCTAATTCATGCCACATATTCTTTATTTAAAAACTTTCATAGCTTCCCCCCAAACGAGTAATCATCTCTTGAGCAGTTTCAAAGCTTTCTTTCAAGCTTAGAATAATTAAGTGCACAACGGAATTAGTAGCAAACCACTTCAGATCTTGCTCCTTTGATAATAAGCTTAGTGGTTGACCGTTTGGGGAAACATTAACTGGATCAACAACGTATCTTCTCACGCTTGAATAATTCTTCTTGCATTTCTTCCTACTGGAAGCTCAAGTAATGCATACCAAAAGTATCACTTCCCCCATGTAGTTGAAGAGATGCCACCAGTCTCATTACATGAAGCCCAAGCACCCTAAAGTACACACTCTATCCCATAAATTAAGTCGCATGTAGCATCAAAATTAATTAAACCCGGAAATGCACTTTTCCTCCCGTTCAGGAAATTGCAGAATAAGAAATTCGAGGGGGGGGGGGGGGGGGGGGGGGGGGGGGGGGGGGGGGAGGGTGAAAAAATAGGGGATGTTGGGGGGGGGGGGGGGGGGGGGGGGGTTTAATATATAAAAATTATATGGGGGTTTGTTTTTTTTTGGGGGGGGGGGTGGGGGGGGGGGGGGGGTTTTTTTGTTGTTTTATTTTTTTTTGGGGGGGGGGGGGGGTGGTTTTTTTTTGTTTTTGTTTTGGGGGGGGGGGGGGGGGGGTTTTTGTATTTTTGTTTGGTTTTTTTTGTTTGGTTTTTGGGGGGGTGTTTTTTGTTTGTTGTTTTTTTTTTTTTTTTTTTTGGGGGGGTTTTTTTGTTGGGGGGGGGGGGTTTTTTTTTTTGGGGGTTTTGGGAGTATTAATTTGATTAGTTTAAAATGTGTTTTGGGTAGGAGCGTATGTAGTCGAGATGATAACACCAAGACAGTACCATAAAAAACAACTAGGTACCGGATGTAGTCGAAATGACAACACCAAAACAATACCATAAAAATCAAGTACGTCCCGGATGAACACATTTAAATTGTTTCACCAAAGTCAACTAAGTCCCGAGTGAAAGCAATTTATCCCGTATGTAGTCGAAATGATAACACCAAGACAGTACCATAAAAACAGCTGAGTACCGGATGTAGTCGAAATGACAACACCAAAACAGTACCATAAAAACAAAGTATGTACCGGATGTAGTCGAAATGACAACACCAAAACAGTAACATAAAAATCAAGTACGTCCCGGATGAACACATTTCTACGTGTAGGATACTGACTAACTGGAGGACTCATCATACAATTGTGTACCTCTTTTATCATCAGAGAAACTGTTTCTTACATCTCTTCCCCCACGTAGTTGGAATAATACACCAAAAGCCACGAGTTGCAACACTGATTTTCTCTGCGGTTATGACTTTCGTCTTCCCGGAATGACCTTAAACAAGGAGAAGGTATGAAGTTCATCACGTGTACCCGTTGAGCATTCAGATGTATGTCTCCTTCCCCCTTGATGGTTTTGATACCTCAGAACCAGCAACACATTGTACGCATATATACTTGAAATCTTGTGAGAAAAATAAAATTAACCCAAATGAATCCTGTGAGAATCAACTGCTGATCAAATCTCTACTCATTAACTCTCTCTGACTATCTTTACCACCCTTTATGTCGGCTATTTGAAGTGACCACTGATGGAGTAAACCCGATATACCAAACTTGAAATTGAAGTAGAATCCTCGTTCTTGTAACTTAATCTTGCGCAAATATAGGAAGAACGGTGTAGAGAATTTGTGCTCCAAGCAAATCTCTAAGTACTCAATACTCCTCCCCTTGCGATTATCCACATCGTCTTCTGCGTGTGACACTGAGTACTACAACGTAACTCCTTTAAGTGATAGTTAACCAGGTCTTCAACCATCCACCCCGACTGCTGGTAACTAGATAAACCAAGTCTTCAACTTAAATCTTAAGCACGAGCAAGTTATCATTGAAAGTCATGCATCCAACCATCCCCGATTTCAAGATAAAATAAGAACACGCCTTCGTGAAATTCAACTTCAATATCAAATAAGGGATACCAAATCAACTTCGTGATCACTTGACATCGTAATCTGAATCTTTAGCCGTTTGTCTAAATCCCCTTATCAATTCTGTAGGCTAATACTGATGACCACTGATGGAGATGACCCGATGAAACGAACCCAAGAATGAAGCAAAAAACACCAAATAACTTCAAACTCAACTAAGTAACGCCATACAAAAAAACCCTGTAGTCATTTAGAAAATTTAATACCAAATCTAGCCATTAAAAATTTAAGCTCCATGATTCTTTTTAAAGCTCGATCCCGGTCTCGCCACTTAAGCCCTCATCACCATATCAATTCTCATCCACGTTTGGTCTACAATAACTGGCAACACTATATAACCAAACTGGCCCAATCACCGAATTTATTAAGCTCTGCAGCCTGTTCGTGTGTTGATAATCGGCCCATTAATGAAACCAGGATTGTGCAAGTCCATGTATTATTATAATACACACGGTCATTTTGATTTCATTAACACAAGCGGCCACCATCTTGGAATTTACTATTATCCGATCCATAGTAACTAGGTATAAACACACTCACCCATTCCATAAATAGATCTATTTACCCTTATCACTTGTTTTCGTCATTTTCTCCTAAGAACAGTCACACACACCAAAGAAAATCAAATCGTATATACAATCACCCCATCTGTGTATACTCTCCCAAAAGATATACACTCCCTCTCATCCAAATTTCATCACCTCTATTTCATCTATACAAAATCACTCGAACTAACTACATAATTAACCCTCCTTCGTTTCCAGATAATCGACAACAAAAATCCACACAACGAATAATCTTGTGCCCATTCTTCATATTAATCGTGATCAATCAAACAAACTACAAGTAGTTTATGCTTTAGTTTTGGCAACAAGATTCTTTGGAGGGTCTCAGGTAGGGTCGGATTGTTTTATGTGTTTTCGTTTTGATGACCTTCATAGATCTGTGATGAATCTATTCGGTTGTTTGATCTTTATAAGGTCATGATGCATATGTTAACAACTCGAAAAAAGAAACTGAGATCCTAATTTTTCATTCATTTATTTTTAGGAGTCATGATGGTTGGAAGAGGGAGTTGGATTTGTAGGATTATGTTTTGTGGCGATGGGGTTAGGTTAGATTGATTGGAGTGTATGAGGCTTCTGTGAATTTGTGACGATGGGTTGATAGGTTAGTATTGTTGGATTTGTTGGATTGTTGTGGCTGTTATGTTGTTGATGTTGTAATTATGGTTTTTGTTGATTGTGGTTTATGATTTAATACTAAGTCTGTCCTCATTCCTTCTTTCATCTTCTGTTCGTTTCTTTACTTTGGTTTGATTGTGACCTTGACTCAATTGAGTTTTACCGGGTCAACTCGGTAAATACCGAGTTGACTCGGTTTGGCTGTGGGTAGCAAAACGCAACTAATCACAAAATGCAACAAGGACAAAACGCAAGCTGTCTTTATACAAAACGCAACTTTACAAAATATTGGGCAGCATAACGTTTGTACTTGCTTTTAAAAAAGGTCTTCAATCAGGCAAGTCTCAATGCCTTAGTAACCAAAACGCAAGAACAAGTCGCAATCCTTTGTGGTGTAGACAAAACGCAACCTTTGAGAACCAAAACGCAACTGTACTTTTCCTTAAAAACCGGATCTGGTTTTGTCTTTATGGTCAAAACGCAACCAAGAAAAAAATATCCAACCCAGATTTAAAAATGATAAAACCAGATGTGAGACAACATATAAAATCAGTTACATGACTTTCACAAGAAGAAGAAAAGAACAGCAGTAAGATCAGATCTGAACACAGAGACATATAACAACATATAAACCAACCTGTACTTTCATTTTTTTTCACAAGAAAAAAACAAAAAGAAAAAAAATGAGTGAACAGTAATGAACAGTGGCTGATCTGAACAGTAACGAACAG
>BQNB010116526.1:0-14986 GCA_026074375.1 Tanacetum coccineum
AATGACAATACACAAGAATCGACTGTTCAACAATCGACTATTCAGCTAACAGACTATATAATGTATGAGGTTATTTATTTTCTAATTTTTGGCGAAATGTATGAGGTTATTGTAATTAGGGGTGTTATCGGGTCGGGTTGTCGGGTTATCGGGTTGATCGGGTTTCAGTGTCCCAAATATTGACCATAACCCGACCCTATAAAATATCGGGTTATCAGGTTTCGGGTCAAAACAGGTTGGGTTGGGTTGTCAGGTTGTTATCGGGTTGAACATGTATAACAGTAGCATAAAATTTGCATGAAGAAAAATTTAGATGAAAATTTTTTTGCATGAAAAAGAAGAAAAGCCCATTATACAAAATATAGCACAATGGCATATTTGAACGTGTAGAAAAAAAGGAGCAGAGTGTCATATTTGAGCTTATCGATTTCATTAGACTACAATCTAAGATTTAAAAGATCACCAATCGATGTTCGGTTTTCGCGGGTTTGCGCATCTGTTTAAGATTAAGACATGTAAAAGTTCATGAATAGGACTTGTAAAGACTTGGATCAAATAGTGCAGTGGTCTTATTGGCAACATGTAAAAAAATGCAGTGGTTTAGAAAAAAAAACATTAACATAATTGCACATCACATTACTTTATCTTGAGAAACAAATAATGCAAGAAAAAAAGTGCAATAACTTAAAGTTGTTATAATTTTCTTTTGTTCATGAACTAGTAGTATTGGGCTAAAATACTGATGCAAATACACTTGAACCAACTTTTAAGATGTAATTTGTAAATTTGTTCAAAA
The DNA here is from genome assembly GCA_026074375.1 of Tanacetum coccineum. NCBI lineage: Eukaryota > Viridiplantae > Streptophyta > Magnoliopsida > Asterales > Asteraceae > Tanacetum > Tanacetum coccineum. The sequence continues at coordinate 797 of BQNB010116526.1, forward strand.
ATTATGACAAATGGACTACAATAAATGGGCATTAGTTAAAAAACTATAAATTTGTTAATGGGTCGTTATAGGTTATCGGGTTTATCGGGTCAACCCGATAACCTGATAACGAAACAATTAAAACCTTAACCCGACCCTATTAGGTTATCGGGTTGACCCGCAAAACCCAATAAGCTAAGTTGGACCCGAATCAACCGACCCTATAAGACCTTATCGGGTTCGGGTCGGGTCAGGTCAACCCATTTGACACCCTAATTGTAATGATGAAAGGTAGTACAAATTCGATGGTGGTCATAAGTTGATTATAATTCATCGAATTCATTTCACACTCGAACAAATATACCAACAACCTTAATGAGCATCATCAACTCTTGTTTGTCCTATCACTTTGTCCTTATTTATAAGAGAGCAAGGTATCGTGGTGTCGTTGGGCTCGTGCCTTTTGAAAAAAGTACTGTCACGTCAGCAAAAACCCCTATGGAACCAGAAATCCTTTGGCACCACATTTTGTGTTGTTTCCTTTGGCACCCGAAAATGTGGTGCCTTTGACCTAAAGTTTTTTTTTTCATTTACATAAAATAAAACATACACTATATAACTAAAATAAACTTCATTAAAATTAAAACACATTACATTAATAAAAAAAGTACATAGAAAAGAAAACATAGTACGTAAACAATAAATAAAAATTACAAACTAGTGATTATTACATAAATGCTCCACAAGGTCATGTCGAAGATCATTGTGCACTTTTCTATCTTGAATTTCTTGTCTTCCTAACATGTAAATCGCATCTTTCGACCCAGGTTCGTTGAATGTTCGGCTCTGGACTAATGAACATATCTCTTATATTCACTTCAAATCCTTCTTCGTCCAATATCATTTTATGTAATAAGTATATAACAATAATTGATTCTTTTCAAAACGCTGTTGATTTCGTAGCTCTTGCGGTTGTCGTTAGAATTCCCTAACGACCTTGTAGACGTTGTTGTAGTAAAGATCGTTAGAGAGGATAATTGGTTAGACCTCCTCTTGGAACTTGAGTCTTCAGCAAGCATGTCGAGAAGACAACGCACATTAGCCTCGTCCCAGGTGTTATCCCAGGACCAAGCTCCGGCGTGAGAGTAAGTACTTGATATCAAGGTCGCCGCTACGGCGTATATGAGTATAGTAATGACGGGTATGGAGTTGTAGATAGATTGCAATATTGGATTGGGCTCGAGGGTATTTTTACTACCCCGGAGGTATGTTTGACAATTACTGTTCACGTATTTAGGAGTGGTCGCGAGCCGAACTACTTTGTGCATCTTAGTTAGGCGGCGAATCACGTGGGGGAACTAATCCCCCCAAATCCTGGTTGACTGCGAATGGTACGTCATTGTTAATGATCCAAAAGTTCTTAAGGTACTCCCGGTTTGTTGGATGTATTGTCTTTCAGAGGTTCGATACTTTATCTCTGTATGCTGTGTCAGCACTAATAGGTTTGACGCCGGTTGGCCTAAGATCGTTAGGTGAATTCCTGTCTCCTGGTCTTGACCCATCGGTCATATACACGAACATGTCCCCCCAGTGTTGTATCAGCACTAGTGTTGATATAACACTTTATTTCCTTTGTTGTGTTGTTTTTTTTGTTGGGGGAAGGAGGATTGAGCTTTCATCTTCCTTCACAATTAATTAACGACAAGACAAATACCGTAATTTACTGAAGGTTAAAAGTGATAGTTGTACCGTACCTTAGTGTGTATGATGACGACACGTGTGTAAGTGCTCTCCATGTGTGGTTGTGATTAAGCCACATTAGCGTTTGACATGACGCAACGTTTGATGCTCCTCCTATTTCCTCTATAAATAGCGAACCCTCCATCATTTTTACAGTTACTTCCTCTTTTTACCGCTTTGCTCCACTCGAATTCCACTCTTGTCTATCTTCTTAAGGTGTGTTTCTTTCTTGCCTATCTTTTTTATTAGTCTCTTCGTTGTCCTTCTGTCGGATCCTTTATCATGTCGCTCGAAGCATCTGATGATCTCGTTATTCCGGACACCAAGGCAATCGATCCAATTTTGGAAGCCAATTCTCTTCCCAAATTTGACATGCACCTACACAAATCTTCCCTAACAGAAACCCATGTAAAGTGGTTAACCAAGTGCTACGAGATTCTAGGGGACCTTCGTCCGAGGGTGGTTTCGGAGGGTATGACTATGGATGCCTTACCCAATGACGCTATCAGACTTTATGTACATCATTTTCCGTAGGGAGGGCTAAGAGTCCCTTTTCCACTTTTTTCTTAAGAGTTGTAGAGTATTTTTGTGTACATATCTCTCAGCTTGTGCCGCTAGGTGTGAACCGTACTACCTCTTTTGAGATGTATTGGCGTTCCTTAGATATTACCCCTACCGTGCCTCTCTTTCGTGTTTTCTATAAATTGTGTAAACAAGGATATTGGTTTTCCTTCCAAAATAGAGTTGGTAAGAATTGCAAACCTTACTTCAAGGATGCCCCCACCAGTCTTAAAAAATAGAAAGATAATTTTTTCTTAGTGGACCGAAGGGCTGCCCCTATTCCCATGGCCTGGAGGCATCATGATTCCAGCGTTACGGACCCTTTTCCCAAACCTGATGAGTATAACGCGTCTCATGTTGCGAAGTTACGTGAGGTTGTCATTGCTCTTCGCAAGCCACCCCCAACCTTTTATATGTTGCAGGTCTTTCACATGTCTGGAAGCACGCCGGTCATGTTTTTTTGCTAAAGGATCCGAAGGGGAAGGGTAATGTCTTTGTTTTGTCAACCGGTCCTATCTTTTTATACTTCAGACTTGTATTTTTCCTTATGCTTCTCCTGTGTTTTTTTTGTGCAGTTGTTACCAGGCCGAGTACTTACGTCCTCGCCCATCTTCCAAAGATGTAAGGTTGCTGCCGGAGCTCTCTTGCCTCCCGACTCAGCGCGGGTGACTCATCTCTCTACCCCCGCGGCAGCGTTAGAGGATGTAACACCCCCATTTTTACAATATAGCAGCGGAAGCTAATCTGGGGTATTACTTCATGGATACAACAATCATAATCATAGAAAAAAAAAAACACCCAAAAGATAACTTTGTTCAAAAGATATGTTTATCATTCCATTTCAATCAGAGTTTTACAAAGGCCAGGTCCAAATGCATTACATACAATGATAATGATAACAAGTTTTTGCCATCATCTATCTGCCTATAAGTTCTCAATACCTAAGAGAAACAGCGAAAAGGGTCACCACAAAGTGTGATGAAATTCATAGGTTTGAAATGTAATAGTTTGAATACAAGTTATAGTGGAAAACTGGTATTGGCAAGGAAAATTAAACATGGACAAATTTGTAACATTGGAGAATAGTAAAAATTATATGTTGTAATACAAATTATTATAATGGGAAACATTGCAACGAATACAATACATGGAAAATCAAGGTAACATTATTATTGAACCTAAGCTCATGACACCAATACTTTAACAAGAAATCACCGTTAATGACATTGGATAGGATAATATCCCCGTGGAAAAGTAACTTGCAATGTTACCCATTATATCAAATATAGTGCGTTGTCTCACCCCAAGCACGGGTAATATCAAACGGAGCCGTCACCCCCAATAGATCTATTCCACAATATCGTGTTCACATCGAAAAGAAAGCATTAATGGTCATGATATGGAAAATAATCACAGGAAGCTACTTAGCAATAATATATCTTGATAGCAAATTAGATGGAAAAACACTTGCATACAAGGTTTATATCAGGGTTTTCACAGGTTACAAAGTATACAAAAATTGAAAAGTGGGGAATGAATTCATTAAGTCTTTGAAAAGTAATCACATTGTTATAAGATAAATGAGTATGTAAAAGAGTTTGTAACAAACATGTATCCCCCTCGCGGGTTTATAAAAAACCCAATGGTGTTATAAAAAAAAAAAAATAAGTAAAGGCGAGGTTATGAACTTCACCTGATAGGTAGTTGCAATATAATGATTCTGAAATGAAGCTGACGACTACATAATTTTAACGGGATGTTTATAATAGTAAAATGAGTAGTAAACAGCCACGTCACGCAACCAGAGTAAATATGTCAAGTCCTAAGGAAGGATTGTAACTATTAGAACTTTGGTTTTAAGAGTTATGAGTTTGATTGGAGAGTTTGGAATTATTGTATCACCGTTCGGGCCATCATAATTCAGAAGTCATTCAGTAAGCGTTTGAGGAGCTAGGGCACTTTAAATCGTAAACCCAACAACTCAGTCAGAACGTAATACCAATATCCCTTAATATGAAGCTCCCAAGTATTGTGATACGATATAGCTTCCAGATGATCGGTTTTAAACGTTTTATTCAATATCTGGAAATGTTAAGCACGTCCAGCGTTACTTAAAGTTATGTCGGGTAATGTTTTGAATATGATTTTATACTTTTTCAAAATGTTACATTTTAGACCCTTGAGTTTGAAAAGTGGCAGAATTTACCCTTGGAGTTTGCACTTTTACGACTTTGGTCCTTCAACTTTTAAAGATATACAAAGTAAACCTTGCACTTTTAAAAGTGACATAATAGACCCCTGTAGTTATAACTTTGATAAAATGACATTTTCAGTCCTTTTAGTTATAAGTTTTAGAAAGTTATGATATATACCCCTTGCATGGAATACTTTTGTAAAACAAGTCCAAAATGCCATGCAAGCTTAATTCAAGTTCCTAAATGATATTTACAGGTTATAGCTTGTTAATATAAGCTAAAATATGAGGATTTAACGTAACGAAAGTTCAGTTTAATGATTCGTTAAGCTAGGAAGCAAAACGGGTCAAATTAGGGTTTTAAAACGAAAACGCGTGGGTTTTAAGTTCAAATTCCTTCAATAATCAATGAAGTACTTATAATAACATTATTTAAGCTTATTATAATGGATTATAACAAAAGTTTACAAGTTTAATTTATAGATTAAAGAAAAACATGAAATTAGGGTTTCGGGTGTACGGTTTTGGATCAAAATGGAAAATGAGCATGAATTGAGTTATGAAATTTTAACAAGAGTTTATTTAGGGTAATATGAACATTATAAGAGTGTAGGAGCAGAAGTAGAACATCCAGAACCTGGGTTTGAGCTTGTAGCTTAGAAACGGGTCGAAATCGGGACTTTTATCTTTGTACGCCTAGAATAACGACTCCCGGGCTTCTTTTCTTGATTTCTTTTGCTTCACTTATATTCTTGGGACTTCTTAGAATCTATTAGAATTCATATTGAGCAAATTATTGCTGCTATGATGGGTTATAGAGGAGGAAGTGGGGGATGAGTTCAAATGAAGAGTTTATGGTCCTATTTATAGTTGAAATGAGCTTGGAGGCTAAGGTATGTTATGTGACCAGGATTCAATTTGGATGATTAAAGACATACTGGAAGGTTTAAAGTACTTGGTTTTTTGTTAGTGGACAAGGTTTGTATAGCGGGTACAGTCAGTTTTGGTCACCTTTTGCTTCTTGTTGACCACCTTCTTCCCATGTGAGGTTTCCATGTATCTTTGATCTTTCTCTATGGTCTGTCGGTGGTTGTTGTTATGATGGGCTCGCGATGGTTTGGATCGCATGTGATGATGATCGTTGTATGGGGGCAGGGGGGGTGAGTGGCGGGGGGTGTGGGGGGATGGGATGGGTTGGGGGGCCGGGGGTGTTGGCGCTACGTTAGACAGGGACTGGAGGGGAGGGTGTGGAGGGTCAGGGTTGTGGCAGGGGCGTGTAGGGACGGCTCGGAGGGGTGGGCCCGGGGGTCGGAGTGGGTGGATGGGAGGCCAAAGTAAAAGTATTTTAAGAAGGTAGGATCCTTGTTATTTTTAAGAATCGTTGTTTAGATATGTAAATTGTTGTCGATTTTTCATAGGTTTTTTGTTGGTACATTGCACTAGTTGTATTTGGTTTATGCTGGGCTAGTTTTATTAATGATAGTTTGCATGGCTAATTAACAAAAATCGTTGATATTGAAAAATTACTTGCTCAATGAGAGGTGTATAATATTTCATCCAATATATATATTTGTTCTATGAAAATGATACCTTTTAGCGTGGTGGAAGTATTTTCCAAATTCTTTCTTTTCGCGTGTGAAATTCTATCAATTATCGTTAGATGAAGGAATGTCGAAGTTTATTAGTGTGCTATGTTTCCAGTTTTACCATTTCTAATGGTCAGCTTTATCTTCATAATATGGAGGTAGTCCTTAGATGCAGAGTTACGGTCAATGTAGTGATTTTAACAAGACAAATACGTTCGCGATGGCGTTCTTATATTTTGCCCGGCAACAGAGATTATTTTTGCATCCGAATTTTAGTTAGGTTTATTTGGTGTGGGGGTGCGCGGGATTGGTCATGGTTTGGTGACCAGCATGTTATCGGAACACTTTGAGAATTTGGCAACAAATTTTTGTGGAGGATTGGGCTGAAATTCGGCTGGTCATTCGGAAACTGGCCTAACGCGTTCAAGGACTCTTGGATCTTCCCTTTAGAGCTCCTGTCAATCCCTTAGGTCCTTTCGAGGACAGTGGGTCCGAGGTCTAGGTTGAATGGAGAGGGCCCTATCGCTCGATATAGAGAAGCTACAGGTTGATGTTGTTGTCTTTTTAGTTAAGCTTTTGATTTACTGGAAGCTTGCTTGGAATGGTACTGTGTGCGAGAAACACCATGTGTATGTCGCGGTCTATACTAGAAGAAAAAGGAACCATGTGATGTTTTCTTAATCAAATATATATTGAATACGATATTTGTTGTAGATAGGTCATATGGTTGTTAGTCAGTGTTCGGTGATATTGTGATTAGTGTCTGTGTTTGTATTTGAAACTTTATCGCTGCCGCTTGTGTTTACGATGATTGTCAATATAGGAAAGTGGAGTTGGTTCCTTGTTTTGCAAACGAAGATTAGTTAAAATGGGTCAATATGAGATTGGTAGAAACTATGTTCTCATGTGTTCACTTGACCAAGATCCATTTGTGTAGTGTTCCAGAATATGAAAGAGGAAAGATAACTTTCTATGCTATGGGTAATTGGAATTTCAGTCGGTTATGACGCTTATTTGAAACCAAAAATCTAGGACTCAGTTGTACTAATGGCTTTATAGTTTCTAGATTTCGTTGGTGATATGTGCATGGGGCATGGTATCTTAATAATGACTGCTAATTGAATATCATGTGAAGAATATGATTTCTTTAATTCATTTAATTCTGTAGGTTGTTTGTGGGTTTTACTAATGTTTGATTTGGGAGAGTATACGTCGTTAATATGCTAGTAAAGTAAAGTTGTTTAAGCACCAGTAATACTATTTGTTTTCTGAGCAAGAGTAGTTTTGTAAAGTGCTAATCTGGTTGTTTTGTTTACGAGGAAGTTTTTTGAAAGTGTGGGTCTCGAACGGATGTACTCTCATACTCGGCACACTGTGCAGTTTTGGTCTTTGCTTTTTCGTTTGCATAGCATGTCCTGTTTCTTAATGTATCTTCTTTAATCATGGTAGTGTCTGTTGTCTGATGGTGCTTAGGACTGCCTATGGAAATTTAGCGTCTTTTTTTTAGTGATCTACTTCTTGAGTTTGATAGTGTTTCATTGCATATATGGGTTTTTGTACCGAGCTTGAAATATTTTTTGAGCCTTTAGTCCACTGATTTTATTATAGGTGACCAAAGTATGGTGTTAAAGTAGTTTTGAAGAGGTTTGTCCGTAAAAATCTATGTTCACTTTGTAATTGCCTTTTTTTTGGCTTGATTTTATATAATAAATCGTATGTAACAAAAGAAAGTGAAAATACCCGCTAAAAGGTTAATATATTTCACGCTAAAAAAAAAAAATATTTGTTCATCGTAAGAATTATTACCTTTTAGCGGTAATAGATACGGATGAAAGTTGAGTATCGGTATATTTTCCATATTTTTTCTTTTCGGGGGAAATTTATCATAAGGTTACATGGAAATTGATCATGTAGATTGTTAGCTGTCTTTTTTGCAAGCCTTTAACACTTTAATGTCATATCATAGGGTATCCTGTGATGCACGATACGGAGGTCGTCATCGAGATACTAATTTTAAGACAGTGAGTTTACATGACAAATCGCTATGAGCTATATTTGGTGCCGGCAATTACATGCATTATTTTGAGTTCAGGCATATCGATCTAGGATGAAAGCTATATAATTGCAAAGTTAGCCTTGGGTCGCATAAAACACAGAGACATCTAATAAATACACTCCTCAGTCATAACATTATTTATTCATATTGCGTGGTATTGTACCAATATGAATTGTCAAGGCCATAACAGTTATAAATTAGGTATATAGTTTGAGTTTGACCTTAGTTTCCGTACAGGATATGTTGTATTGTAAGTGGTGATTAGATGATTGAAACTTTGTGTGTCAATTCCATTAATCACTAGATTACAATGTTTTATACTAAGTGAGCAGGGCAAGACAAATTTCTGTGCGGATTGGCTGTGAATGTGAAATTCGCGGATAGGTTCATTCGGTAAACGGCCATAACGGTCATCAAGACTCATGGATCTTCCTTGAGTTACCTGTCAGTCTATAGGCCTTTTCGGGGGGTTCGTTTGGGCCGTCATACAAAGAATAAGGGACCATGTATTTGTTAATGTCTAATTATTATAGGTATAAATATTCCTTAGTTGGCAATCATGAATACAATATGTTTTGTTTGTCATTTTACGTTCCTTATTTATTTAGAATCTATTTCTCCAAAAACCTGTGATGAGTAATGATTTAAAAATGATTGAGCCCATATCGGTTCTTATAGGGAAAAACTCTTGTTTCCAATCACTATACGATTAGTTTGGTTACTACCATGAGTAAAATGAATGAACATTGATCTTCTTTATGGAGCTTGGTTTGGAAATTTTACAAATCGTGTTGAATCAGATGGTTCCATTTACAATATTGTCCTGGATGGCTCCTACATATAGTTTCCAATCGTTAGGATGATATGTTGATTGCCATGGTATATCTTAAATAATGTTGAAACTCTTATTGAATATCATGAACATAGTATCTTAATCAATTCTAATATTCTACTATCAGGTTAGATATTTGTGAGCGTTATAACGCTGTTCTTAATGTCGATTTGGAGAGGCTTAAAATTAAAGAGAAAAAGACTGTCTTTATTCTAGCGTTAACTCTAATATTGTTATTCTCCACGGTTTAACGACTTGGATTTTTTTAGCATTAAATTTAGGGAAGGTTTTTTTAAAGGGCGACGTACACTATTTGGTCTTCTTGCTTTGTTGCATTCCATGTGTTTCTAATGTATCTTAGTTATTTGTTGTTCTGTTGTCTTGATGGGCTTAGAAGAACTTAGCTATGAATTGTGTATTTTTTTATCTACTTCTTGGTTTATTGTTTCATTTGCATTATGGTTTTTGTACCGAGCTTGAATTTTTTAAGAAAGTAGTCCATTTTTTTATTTGTGCCAAAGTGAAAAGTATACATAAGACTGTGGATATAATGTGTCCGCGAGAACAAATTACGCGTTCACTTTGTTCTGACGCATTGCTTTTTTGGCTTTATTTTTATTTATAAATTTCACATGTAACAAAAAACGTTGAAATATACCCGCTAAAAGGTTTTATATTTCACCAAAAAAAATTTGTTCATGAATAATTATTACCTTTAGCGAAAGGTATTTTCTAATTTTTCTTTTTAAACGTATTTTATTATGAAACGTAAGCATTTTACGTAGCCGATAAAAATAAGATGAACAAAGTTATTAATTATCCTCATAATAATCATATAACACTTGCTTGATGCAAACATTTAATCGTTTAATGCCCGTTTACATTGTATGATCATTTTCAGTTTACGCGATTTAACTTAACGTTTACGGTTTAAGAGTAAACGCGTAAAACCCTAAAAATAAATTATGAATTACATAATGTCATACAATAACCTAAAATATGAGGTGTTATAAACGGCCTAACGGTCAAGACTCATGGATCTTCCTTGAGCCCTGTCAGTCTTAGGCCTTTCGGGGTCGTTTGGGCCTTCAAAAGGGCATTTTTCTATTATTAAGCTTTATTTTGGGCAGAATCAATTATGTTTTGTTTGTGATTTTGTTTCCTTTTTATTTAGAACTTATCCTCCTTTAGATGATTGTCAACTATAGGAAACTCTTGGTTCCACGATTATTGTTTCCATGAAGGAAATGAACACTTCTTTATGGAATTGGAATTCAACGTATGGTTTTTACCAATATTGTCCTATGGCCTCTATAGTTTCCTATTCGTTGGTGATATGTGCATCTGCATGGTATCTTAATAATGACTCTATTGAATATCATGAAAATAGTTTCTTAATCATTTATTCTCTAGGTATGTTTGTGGCGTTCTAATGTTGATTTGGGAGGACTAAGAGAAAGTTGTACTCATTTGTTTTCTCCAAGGTTTAACGTACTTGGTTTTTAGTTTAGGGAAGTTTTTTAAAGGGGCACACTCATTTGGTCTTGCTTTTTGTTGCATTCCATGTGTTTCTAATGTATCTTCTTTATGGTCTGTTCTGTTGTCTTGATGGGCTTAGACTGCTATGAATTGGTCATTTTTTTATCTACTTCTTGGTTTATTGTTTCATTGCATTATGGTTTTTGTACCGAGCTTGAATTTTACTAGTCCCATTTTTTATTTGTGCCAAAGTAAAAGTATTTAAGAAGGTGTCCTAAAAATTATGTTCACTTTGTACATTGCCTTTTTTGGCTTATTTTATTAATAAATTCGCATTTAACAAAAAACGTTGAAAATACCCGCTAAAAGGTTTAATATTTCACCAAAAAATATTTGTTCATGAATAATTATACCTTTTAGCGGGTATTTTCCAAATTTTCTTTTCGGGTGAAATTTATCATTAAGGTTACAAGGAAGTCAAGTTTATTAATCTATTTTTTCCAGTTTACCTTCTAATGTCATATCATGGGGACCTCTGATGCAGATACGGTCAACGAGTGAGTTAACATGACAAATACGCTCGGCGCTTATTTTGCCGCAACAGATTATTTTGCGGCAACAAATTTCTGTGGCGGATTGGGCTGAAATTCGCATGGTCATTCGGAAACGGCCTAACGGTCAAGACTCATGGATCTTCCATGAGCCCTGTCAGTCTTAGGCCTTTCGGGGTCGTTTGGGCCCTCAAAAGGGCATTTTTCTATTTTTAAGCTTTATTTTGGGCAGAATCAATTATGTTTTGTTTGTGATTTTGTTTCCTTTTTATTTAGAACTTATCCTCCTTTAGATGATTGTCAACTATAGGAAACTCTTGGTTCCACGATTATTGTTTCCATGAAGGAAATGAACACTTCTTTATGGAATTGGAATTCAACGTATGGTTTTTACCAATATTGTCCTATGGCCTCTATAGTTTCCTATTCGTTGGTGATATGTGCATCTGCATGGTATCTTAATAATGACTCTATTGAATATCATGAAAATAGTTTCTTAATCATTTATTCTCTAGGTATGTTTGTGGCGTTCTAATGTTGATTTGGGAGGACTAAGAGAAAGTTGTACTCATTTGTTTTCTCCAAGGTTTAACGTACTTGGTTTTTAGTATAGGGAAGTTTTTTAAAGGGGCACACTCATTTGGTCTTGCTTTTTGTTGCATTCCATGTGTTTCTAATGTACCTTCTTTATGGTCTGTTCTGTATTCTTGATGGGCTTAGACTGCTATGAATTGGTCATTTTTTTATCTACTTCTTGGTTTATTGTTTCATTGCATTATGGTTTTTGTACCGAGCTTGAATTTTTCTAGTCCCATTTTTTATTTGTGCCAAAGTAAAAGTATTTAAGAAGGTGTCCTAAAAATTATGTTCACTTTGTACATTGCCTTTTTTGGCTTATTTTATTAATAAATTCGCATTTAACAAAAAACGTTGAAAATACCCGCTAAAAGGTTTAATATTTCACCAAAAAATATTTGTTCATGAATAATTATACCTTTTAGCGGGTATTTTCCAAATTTTCTTTTCGGGTGAAATTTATCATTAACGTTACAAGGAAGTCAAGTTTATTATTCTATTTTTTCCAGTTTACCTTCTAATGTCATATCATGGGGACCTCTGATGCAGATACGGTCAATGAGTGAGTTAACATGACAAATACGCTCGGCGCTTATTTTGCCGCAACAGATTATTTTGCGCGGGCCATCAAAAATTTTCTTGGCGGTTTGGGCTGAAATTCGCATTAGGTTCATTCGATACGCATAACGGTCAAGACTTCCATGAGCCCTGTCAGTCTTAGGCCTTTCGGGGTCGTTTGGGCCCTCAAAAGGGCATTTTTCTATTTTTAAGCTTTATTTTGGGCAGAATCAATTATGTTTTGTTTGTGATTTTGTTTCCTTTTTATTTAGAACTTATCCTCCTTTAGATGATTGTCAACTATGGGAAACTCTTGGTTCCACGATTAGTGTTTCCAAGGACATGAACTCTTTCTCTATGGAATTGGAATTCAACGTATGGTTTTTACCAATATTGTCCTATGGCCTTTATAGTTTCCTATTCTTTGGTGATATGTGCATCTGCATGGTATCTTAATAATGACTCTATTGAATATCATGAAAATAGTTTCTTAATCATTTATTCTCTATGTATGTTTGTGGCGTTCTAATGTTGATTTGGGAGGACTAAGAGAAAGTTGTACTCATTTGTTTTCTCCAAGGTTTAACGTACTTGGTTTTTTGTTTAGGGAAGTTTTTTAAAGGGGCACACTCATTTGGTCTTGCTTCTTGTTGCATTCCATGTGTTTCCAATGTATCTTCTTTATGGTCTGTTTTGTTGTTTTGATGGGCTTAGACTACTATGAATTGGTCATTTTTTTATCTACTTCTTGGTTTATTGTTTCATTGCATTATGGTTTTTGTACCGAGCTTGAATTTTACTAGTCCCATTTTTTATTTGTGCCAATGTTATAAGTATTTAAGAGGTGTTCCATAAAAATTAGGTTCACCTTTTGTAAAAATTTGCATTTTATTGGAATTTTTATATTATAAATTAGCATTAACAAAAACACGTGAAAATACCTGCTAAAAGGTTTAATATTTCACCAAAAAATATTTGTTCATGAATAATTATACCTTTTAGCGGGTATTTTCCAAATTTTCTTTTCGGGTGAAATTTATCATTAACGTTACAAGGAAGTCAAGTTTATTATTCTATTTTTTCCAGTTTACCTTCTAATGTCATATCATGGGGACCTCTGATGCAGATACGGTCAACAAGTGAGTTAACATGACAAATACGCTCGGCGCTTATTTTGCCGCAACAGATTATTTTGCGGCAACAAATTTCTGTGGCGGATTGGGCTAAAATTCGCATGGTCATTCGGAAACGGCCTAACGGTCAAGACTCATGGAATTTCCATGAGCCCTGTCAGTCTTAGGCCTTTCGGGGTCGTTTGGGCCCTCAAAAGGGCATTTTTCTATTTTTAAGCTTTATTTTGAGCAGAATCAATTATGTTTTGTTTGTGATTTTGTTTCCTTTTTATTTAAAACTTATCCTCCTTTAGATGATTGTTAAATATGGGAAACTCTTGGTTCCACGATTAGTGTTTCCATGAATGACATGAACACTTCTTTATGGAATTGGAATTCAACGTATGGTTTTTACCAATATTGTCCTATGGCCTCTATAGTTTCCTATTCTTTGGTGATATGTGCATCTGCATGGTATCTTAATAATGACTCTATTGAATATCATGAAAATAGTTTCTTAATCATTTATTCTCTAGGTATGTTTGTGGCGTTCTAATATTGATTTGGGAAGGCTAAGCGAAAGTTGTAATCATTTGTTTTCTCCAAGGTTTAGCGTACTTGGTTTTTTGTTTAAGGAAGTTTTTTAAAGGGGCACACTCATTTGGTCTTGCTTCTTGTTGCATTCCATGTGTTTCTAATGTATCTTCTTTATGGTCTGTTTTGTTGTCTTGATGGGCTTAGACTACTATGAATTGGTCATTTTTTTATCTACTTCTTGGTTTATTGTTTCATTCCATTATGGTTTTTGTACCGAGCTTGAATTTTTCTAGTCCCTTTTTTTATTTGTGCCAAAGTAAAAGTATTTAAGAAGGTGTCCTAAAAATTGTTTTTTCTTTTACATTGCCTTTTTTGGCTTATTTTATTAATAAATTCTCATTTAACAAAAAACGTTGAAAATACCCGCTA
>BQNB010116527.1:0-21347 GCA_026074375.1 Tanacetum coccineum
AAATCAAGTTTAAACATGTTTTTAACCAAAAACCTCAAAGGGTCTGATCAAATTCGAATTTTAACCTATTTATTTTATAATTTAACCAAAAAACTCAAATGGTTATTTTTCTCAGATAGTACTTATTTTTAGGATTCCAAAACATTAAGAATCATAATTTTTGGATCAATAACAAAGGAGTTATAAATTACGCAAGTTTACGACAATAAATACTTTTATAAAAGTTACTGTTCATATTAGAGATATTTATTTTGAAAACATCATTAATTAGATAGAAATTTTAATTACAACGACGTACTCAAAAGAATCACTAAAAATAGAGTTAAAACGAATAAAATACGATGTTTACGGGTTACGATAACTAAATTTATAAAAATAAATTTATACAAGTCCATGAACAGTAAAAGTACTGTTCATCAGAGGACTCAAAATATGGAAATGTAATATTTTGATACATCATCTTAATACGAGAGCGTGGACGTAAAGAACGTACAAAACTGTCTTAAAACGAGGAAGATACGCACTATTTTATACATATACACTATTTCCTGACATGAATAGTGTTGGTTCGTGTTTAATAAAAAAATTGCGATTGATTTTAGAATCACTTAAATATTATTTATACATGTTTTAAACTTTATAAATATTATTTTACAAAGGCGATAGAACTATTCATACGATTATACGAGTACAAATTCATGGTTATTATTTATCAAATGCAATTTAAACATTATTTCACAAACACAATTAGATGGTGATGTAGCTATATAGAATTATATATGGTATTAGTTAATCAAAGTGCTTCCTACTTAAACGACCTATATTTAATTAAGTTGCATTCGGTCATTATCGTGACACATTTTCTGTTATACTTGGATTATTAATTCACTCGAGGTGAGTTCATAGCCCCACGTTTTACAATTATTATGATTTACAAGTTTTAGAGTAAGAAACATACATGGTTTTTACAATTAGATGCAAGTGTACATTTTATATTCAAACTGATTACGTTTTTGCTAGGTAACAATACCCAATGAGCCCATTATCATGAACTGTTAAATTACTGGATTGTAAGCGCGAATATTATAAATAGATCTATTTGGGGGTGACGCCCCTGTTCGGGTGATTAGCTATCACCGGGAACGAACGTATACCATGTCGAGTGTATTCTAGAAAGTAGTTTCGTGTCATTACAATATATTCATCATTCAAATAAATCTTTGACTTGATGAACATCTGAAACTGTGTCTCGAGAACTTTAAAAGAGGCCATGGATCCAATCTCTTGAAATTCGTTGTTATCAAGTTGCTTTTGAAGTTGATCCATGTTTAGGAACATCGTGCCTGTGAAAGTCTCTAGATCTTGACAAAAAAGTGTCGTAAATGCGCGTTTGAATCCATCCTCGGTTCGACTTCCTTTTAAGTCGTTGTTTAAAAGACACTTGAGGTGTGAATGAAGTCGTTGAAAAGATACCATGCAACTCTGTTTTGCTTTGTCTTGAATTTGTTGCATTTGTTGTTCTTCCGAATTAGAACACGAAGATAAAGTATCTTTCGTTTCCATTTTACTGAAAATTATGAAGTGAAAATGATTTGTAGGATCTTAAGTAGGTAAAGTGATTGTTGTTGTTGTGGAAAAAAAACTATTTCACGGGATTTTACAAGTCTTGACTAAACCGAAAAAATACAAGAGTATTTCGCGGGATTTTACTAAATCAAGAAAAACCGTAAAAATAGAATTATTGTTGGTGAAATCGTTGTTGTTGTTGAAGAACTTGAACTTTTGTAAACGATTTGTGAGCTAAAACGATGAACGGTGCACGAATTTTGAGCTTGTAATGATTAACGGTTGATTAAAACTCAAAATAATGACAAACGGTGCACAAACGATTCACTTTGGAGGACTAACGGGCTGAATTATAACTATTAAGGACAAACGGTGTAAGGTTGTTTTAACAAAGAGGTTAAAAAAAACAAAGGATGAAGGGTGAATTTGAATTAAAGTCCAGGGGCTGCATGTGTCATTTTCAAATTCTTGGTATTTAATAGAAAATTCCCTCCATTTTTTCTTTATCACCTTCGTCTTCAAAAAAGATATAAGAACACGATTGTCTATTTGATCATTTAAACTTGTTCGGTTATCGTCGGTGAAATCCGAATATACCACGATGATCGAAACGACGTCACGAACACGATGATATAATTCTTAAGTCCCGTCGTTTAACGTCACTCGAAACCGAAAAACCGAAAATTTGTTAAAGCGTGAAGAAACTCGTTCAAGCTAGAAGAGAACCGAAAATTTTGTTCTTGTGTGTGATGTAGTTCGGTTCAAGCTAAACAAAAACTCGTTCGGTCCAAGTCAAAAAAACTATCGTTCGGTCCTTGAGATTTTTACTCGTTCGGCTCTCAAGTGAATGTTGCTCGTTCGGTCCTAAAACATTTTGCTCGTTCGGTCCTCAAAAATTGTTACTCGTTCGGTGATCTTTGTTCGGTCCTTGATGAAAAATCGCTCGATCGGTTCTAGTCGTGTGTTCACTCGTTCGGTCCTTGAGTTGTTTCACTCGTTCGGTTCAAAAATTGTAACTCGTTCGATGATCAAGTGTGTACTTCGTTCGGTCCTTGAGTTTTCACTCGTTCGGCTCAAAAATTTTCCACTCGTTCGGCTCTAACGTTTTTCACTCGTTCGGTTGTACAAGTTTTCCACTCGTTCGGCTCAAGAGTTTTCCACTCGTTCGGTTCGAACGTTTACACTCGTTCGGTGCAAACGTGTTTCACTCGTTCGGTTGTAACGTGTTTCACTCGTTCGGTTCAAGTCAATGAAAACTCGTTCAGTCCTTGAGATTTCGAGTGCTCTTCATTTCAGCCGTTTACATGAAGAAAGAAAGAAAAAAAAACCAACTAAAAGCTTGTATAAGTATAAGCTGGAATGGTGTTTTTTTTTTCAAACTAAAAACACACTCGTATCACAACTAAAGTTGTGTAGACAGAATTAATAGGCCAAAATTATTTGTGTACACAATAAGCCCAAACTCAAAATGTTATAAAGAAATTTGTGAAATCTAAAAAAAACAACAAACGTGATATAAAAATAAAACGAGATATCGACAATAGAAAAAAGAAAAAAATAGAAAATAAGTAAAAAAATAAGCCGAAACCAACAATAAGCGCAAAGAAGCTCACAACAAAACCACAAAACCCACCCGTGGCTCGTGATACCAAATTGTCGGATCCCGTTTAACACTTTCACTTCATATCACATACACGGATCGAAACTAGGTAAAGAGAAGATTGTTTAGAAGTTGGAGAGAAGAGAGAGAGAGAGTTGAGAGAAAAAAAAGAGTGTATTATTAGATTGATGAATGAGATAGATTATTAGGATAGATATTTTTCCAAGTGATAAAATATTTATATATACCCTACACAATTTAATGTGGACGCGCAGGATATTTAAACTTAGGTCTCGGGCTAGGGTTTTGTGGGATGAAACCCGAAACATATACAATATTAGTATTAACTATTCGAGCCCGATTTTGTATTATTTTTCCCACGATATTTCCTATTACATACATTACATAATTAAAGACCGAAGCTCATCGTAGAGTGACCGAGCTTCACTTGTTCGACTCATAAATTGAGGCTAAACAAAGTGAACCAGCAAGATCAATGTCTCAACGATTGAATAGAAAAAAATCGATTTGAAAATCTATGCGTGTCACTTGCTAAAGTGGTTTTGTGACACATCGAGAGTGTTAATCATTTCAAAAATTCATCATCAATCGTCAATTCATAACTTGGAACAAGTTTGATTCTTATAGAATCGCACCATCGTTTCTTTCCAGTTGTCACAAGTTTCATTTATATAGAATCTCATAAGTCACCAACCATGAGCTTGTTTGATGTTGGCTCAAGCAGGATTTCCATCTTCATTGTGAATATTTAAATATCACTCGGATGTTCTGGCAAAATCACAAGGATAATGCGTAGGACTTCTTAATATATATCTTGTTATTCACATTATGTGACATAGCAAGCATAAGTTGACAAGTGTCCTAATGAGATTTATTAATGATCTCTTTTGGCTCTAGACTCTTAGTGCCTTTGGTTTTGTGATCGGAGGCTGGAGCAAAATGTTTACTTTTCCAATATCAACTATTCTCGGAGTGAGAATGTCAATGAGATAATGAGTGTAATCTCCATGAGAAATGAAACAAGAGTCTATTGAGAGACCTTGAGTGGCTAGGGAGGGTTGTGCATAGCGTCACTGGGTCTATGACTGTCTTCAATGTTACACAACATCTTAGTGTTTCTGACAGTTTATGTATTGACCCAGTTTCTGCCTAAGTGTATGGAGGGCTTCTTTCTTTACACCCTTTTATCCTTACATTTCTTTTTCATTCTTCAACCCCCTTCAATGCTTACAGAGACTTCATAACTAGTGACCCTTGTTGGGTTTGTTCAGTACTAGACTCCATCTCAGTCGGTACTTTTCCGATTCTCACTTTATTCTCTCTTTTGTTTCATACCTAAGGACTTTTCACTATGATTGTATATCCCTGGGTAGAATCCTCCGGTTCTGGCTGGATTTATGGGATTTGAATACTATGTCTAAACCCACCTTTAACTCCAATAAATAATTTAAGTAATGGTCCGGTCTTTTGGGTATTCCTCAAAAGCGATAAACCAAAACTCATTGAAAGTTCAATCAAAGTGTTTGATATATAATATACAAAAAGATTTACACTTTGAGGTTTTTTTTATCATCACTCAAAGCTCCCCCTTAACATGTGCATCGTAATCGTAGTACATGCTAAGTGTTGAGTGCATTGAGTCCATTTTATAAGATCACATTTCAATACAAATTAGATTTAGTTTAATCGCATTTTCTCCCCTTATTCAAAATGTTAATCCCTTGATATTTTGGATATCAATTGATTAAATGTTCGGGGACAAGATGTTACATAACTATTAGGAACATTTTAATGCTCCCCCTTATTTTTGAGGGTATATAAGACTGTGCTGAGTACAATAATTTGAAAATTTTTGAATTTACTAAGAAATTCTTGAAAATTGTGTACTCGAGCACTCCTTAATATCACCAGAATGTCTATACTACATATATACAAATTTCACAAGTTATCAATTACGTACAAGGTTTAACCTGTTATGATGAAGACATCATATGATAAATCATATGGTCCTTTACAGCAGTCGAAAGTCTCCCTCGTACGGTCTCCCACCAACAAATTTCTCCAAGCTCCACATAATCCTCCTGGTCTTTAGTTGTTTATCAATTGCCTAGATCATAGCTCCTGCTTTATCTCTATCACTTTGTCTCCAGATAGTCTGTGGTAGATACTTCATCCGAATTCCCTTTAGACGATTCAGTAGTGCAGCCGAACATCATTGAGTGTACCATTACAAAACTTGTGTAATTCATCAATACGCATCAACCTATTCTTCTTGTCTTTGTTTTGGTAAATGAAACCTCTGGGATTGGAGTATGTTGTATAAGCTTTCCTTCGTTAAAGATCTAATCTGTATGTATCCGGCTTTGTGAGGTTGAGCTTCTTTTGGTAACTTTTGACACCTAATTGAAGATCTTCCACTCGCCTTTGGATGACAATGCTTCTTGTAAACATTCGCAATGAGACATTAAAAGCTAGGCATTCTTCAACAATGAGATTTGTCAACTTGCTTTGAATAAGAAGAAGCAGCATGTATTAGATGTCTTGGATGCGAAGCCTGTTGAAATCGCCTCCTTTGAATGTATACAGCTTGTCATCATCTCTATGAACAGTGATCCAATCCAAATGCTTGTAATTATGCCATTCGACAATTTGAAGCTTTATCATAGCAATGATTCTGCGTTTGGAGTAGACATCTCGAGTAGATTCCATGTTACAGCAAATCTATATAATTGTTGTCGTTTTTGCCCCTAATGTGAGATTCCCCAGAGTGCATGGTTTCTTAGGCTACCGGCACATGACTCCACTTTCTGTTAGGGACCAAATTTCAATCATTTGATGTGCCCGTAATATGTAGCCTTTGTCTTCCTCACTGAAGTTGTATATTTTTTGCTTGAGACACCACCATTTAGATACGCAAGGTCGTTGTTGATGAAGTGATCAAAAAGGAATGACTTGACGACCTCGAGAATTAGGTATCAATGGTAATGGCTTGCGCAGATCATGTGGATATTGCTGACCTTCAGGGTTGTTCCAGTCTAATTGATCAGTGGTTGCCTTGTAGACTTCTTCAAAGAATATTAGCTCCCACCAGTCTCTTGATGATCCCTTTCATAGGGTCGTATGTTGGATCCGGCTAATAATTTAGAGTCAGAGTATCAACTTTAAGCCTATTCATTATGAATGCTGAGAAGTCTAGAGGAGTGTCCATCAGCTCATTAAACGACTCACGGGTATCTTCTTTCTGAGCCAAAGTGCTTAGCCAAGGTTGAACAGGTCCATGAGCAGCAGGCAAAGTCTTGTTCCAATCACGATCGGGAGTAGGAGGTTTTGCCAGTTTTTGAAACCAATCAGGATGCTGAGAGGTCTCTTCATCAGGTTTATCTTCAGTATCTCCTGTTACAAACTCCTGATGTGCGGGTTCTTCCAAATCTTCGGCAGTGTGCATTGGCTCTTCTATTTGAGCAGACTTGTCAGCAGACTTGTGATGAGATTTGGACCCTTCAGTAGACTTGCCAATTGTCTTGGAGGTCTTTTCCTTTGGTGCACTGGTTGACTCTGGTTCTTTTCCAGCTCTTCTTCTCTTGGACCCCCGGTTTGATCCAGCGGAGGGTTCTTCGTCTTTATCCTCATCATCTCGACGTCTTTTAAACGAGACAGTATCTCCATACGTGTCAAGTATGAGTTTGTCACTTTCGTAGGCGTCAACCAATGCTTTGTAGAGATTCTTCTGTTCATCAGATCTGTGGATTGACTTATTACTTTCCATCTTATCTATGAGAATCTTCTTCAGCTCAAGTTCAGAAAGGTTGGCGGCTACAGCATGGGATGTCTTAGATTCATTGGATGAACGAGTCAGAACCTCTGCTTCGAGTTGTTCATTTACAGTCTTCTCAATTTTTGGCAAAATCTTGGAGACTTGTGCTTTAACTTGTTCTTTGACTTGATCCTTGATAATTTTCTTAATGTTGTTATCAAGTTTATTTAACTGAACATTTGTTTTGATGGCTTCATGCATCTTGTTGCCAAGGTACGCATCAATAACGCAAGGAATTGAAGAAACTGCTTACTGCAAATTGTTCGTTTGTTAATTAAGAGAAGTCGGTTTCCAAAGGTTTTTAGTCTATGGTCAATTCCTGAATAAGGAAACCAAAGTTGGGAAGATCTTGTAGGGAGGATCTTGGAACAGTTGCTGGTGTGGGAACTGGTGTTTGTTGCAGATGTGTGATGAGAGGAGTAGGTGGTGGAGGAAGAATTGTTGCAGACAAAAGAGGTGGCTCAGCAATAGTAGTAACTGGAACATCTACCAGAGAAGTTGACTCAGTGTTAAGATTAAATATAGAGTTATTACCTGGTATCTGGACTGGGTTTGAGCATGTCTTGAATCGATTGCCAATTGACACAGCTGAACTTGGTTGTTGTCCTTCAGGATTTACCAGGAGTTATTTAATCTCATGAGTGTATTCTATTACTGGGTAGTTTGAATGATTGTGCGTGGTTGCATCTGTCATTTCAGTATCTCTTCCCTCCAGATTTGTGTGCAAGTCTTGTATTATATTCATTCGCTTCGTCCTCTTCATTTGTCTCTTCTTCATCCAGTTCTTCTCCCTCAACATTCGCACCTTAACTTTCTTCATCATTATCTTCATCATCAGTGGATTCAACATGAGAACATGTTTGAACCCTAGGATCAAAGCTATCTTCTTCTTTATCTTCTTCATCATGAGTGGAAAACTTAGGATGAACAAAGTCATCACCATCGTTGTCTGAATCAGTTTGCTCATTATCATCATCTTGATTTTCATCATCTTGTACATCATATTCCAGACCATCATCTTGATTATCAGCATCGTCATCATCATCATCATTTTCGTTTTCTGCATCATCATCTTCATCGGAACTGGATTTCCAAGAAATCTTTTCATCATCAGAACCATATTTAGATACATCGGGAACCCCTGGTGTAACACCAGTTCCTTCATTTGCACCAGATCCGTTGGCGTGGGAGCTATGGAATTGAGTCAAGCTTCCTTTTTAGTGTCAATTCTATTTGTTCTTTCCTCCGTCAATGCCACTTCGGATAGAGTCTCAATCCTTGATCACGTAGTTCTTCTTATATTGGTTTAGTCTCTTAGCAGTGGCTTGAGTCTTTTACCTTTAGGAGCTTTTGGTGCTTTATCAGATCTAGCTTGCTTCTTCTTGACACTTGCTTTTGTTTTTGGAGGTTCAACTCCTGAAGCAATGGTATAGTATTCTTTGTAGGATTCAGAATCTTTGATGGATTCATTTGTCAATTCATTAGGTCAATATGGCACCATGTAGCTAATGTTATTCCTCATGCCTAAAGACAACCTTTATTGTGGTGAACATGTAGTCATCCCTGGCAAAGTGCCAATTTACCTTGTTTCTTCTTGGAATAGATTGATCCTTAGTCATGAAGAAGTTGACGATGACCTTGGTGAAGCGAGGGTAGTACATCTCATTACTTCTCTTGACATTCTTGTTATCTACTTGGTAAACAAAGTCCTCCCACAGAAGGTATGCATAGTCTACGTTCTTTTATGGTACATGCCCCAAAGGATTTGAGCTTGAGATAGGTCGAAGACTGGTCATATCCGATACTTTTTACGACTCAGAAATTGCTGATAAAACCGGCGTCAAATTTTTGCCCAGGGTTGCTGCAGCTTGTTGACATTGAAAGCGGTGATCACTTTATTCATCCACCTATGACCAAGATCTATGAGAAACGTGAGAAGTAGTTCCTCGAATTGCTGATCAGGGAGTTTAGGGCATATTTGAAGCATTTCTCTGAAGTACTCAAGATTCACAATATGTTTCTTATTGTTCATCTTGAAGCGAATCGAGTGGTGATGAACTATAGCAGTGGTCCAAAACTCTTGCATGTATATTTTTGGAACATCCGCTGTGATCTGGAATGCCTTGTAGAAGGGAGTGAGTTTCAAAACATCATACACCACTTGAAGAGTTGCTTCTTTTGAGTTGAGGTCTGAGCTTAGTCGAAGATTACTTTTGCCAATCTTGAGTCGGTTGGCAGGAGCGACTAAAGCGTCATCCAATGCAAGTTGTTGATCTCTTGTGATGTCCATGGTTCTGCTTAAGAAAGAATCAATACAGTTTTTATATAACCAAGTTTATATATAACTATATAGACCTTTTTATGTGAGCACTTTGTGTTTTATCATGATGTGAGAATTTTCCTTAAGCATTAGGACCTTGAAGACATTTAGCACTTGTAAAGATCTATTCCTTTGAATGGCAACTTAGATAGACTTATATGCTTAAGGGATTAAGGCAACGACTTTGACAATTTAGGAATCGTGGTCTTTCTAACTGGTAGAGAATTTAGATATCCTAAGTCGTATTTTAGTTAACCTTGATTTTACCTTGTTTTTAAGCCTATTTTTAACTCAATTAGATAGCATAATTAACCAATTTTAATTAGCCTTCTAAGTTAAGTTTTAAATTACCTTCAAATTGAAATTTTGATCTTAAGTGTTGTTGGTCTAAATCTATTAGATTGGTTCCTTAAAGATTTCACTAGATAGGGTCCTGAATGAGAACAGCTAGATCGGTGATGTGTGTTTTTACAAGCTTTAAATTTATAATAACTAGAAATACCGATTTTGACTAAAAACACAACATTCGGGAAAGTATACCCTATTCGAGTGTACTATATTATTGGGTAAGTACAGGTCGTTCCACATGATTTGTAGCAATTCATAGATTGTTTATCAAGTAACAAAGCTAAATGATTGTCACGGATCAAATAGCTAAACGTGTGTATAAAGTAAGCAAGAAACAAGGCATGATCCACACAACATAATAGATAGAGATAGAGCAAGACTTTATATAAACAAAGCATACAAGTCATATATAATGGGTAATCATAATAACAAGCATATCTACCAATGATTACAAAGAATCCTTTCGGCCTATATACTACATCATCACTGGTGCATTAAGACTGGTTTATATCAAATATGCATATATATGAATTCCTCCCAACCTGGTCGGTCAACATAAGGAAGGGTCTTAAACATCATTCTACTTAGGTTGTTTATCAATTTACCACACCATTCTCACAAGCATGATATTGATTCATATGGCCAACATGATTCAAAATATATCAAGGAAATTAATTTTTTTGGCCTATTTTAATTGTAAGATATATCAAGAGATAAACAATGATCCAGTAAGATAAATATCAAATTCATAAAACATGATACTCATTAATCATAGCTCAATAATCTCCAAAATATTATTCATGTGTCACATATAAGAAGCAAAGTAACAATACCAATATTTTGACTATAACAACCATCAACCCAAAACTAGCAATTCTATGATCAACCAACAACCAATGCTACTGAGATAACCCAAAATTTACCAAGTAACTTTTGGAAATCCACAATATATCACCAAATGGAGTGTTTGGTAACAAGGTTTATGGTGATGATCTTAAGAGAATTTGGTGTGAATCCTCCAAGAATCAAGGTGATAAGTTTTAAGGTTATGGAAATGAATGGTATATGATCTAGATATGGTGTAGAACTTTTGTAAATATGTGTTTTAGTGGTGGTTTATGGTGGAGAGTGGTGGTAGCATGGCAGTTTAGAGGGGTGTTTAGATCATTGGATCCTAAGATCCTCACCACTCATTCTCTTTGATTTCTATGTGTGTGTATGTGTGTAATGGGATGTGTTGGTGTATGATATGAGGGATTAGAGGCTATATTTATAGGCTCTAGGGGTGCCTAAAGTCGGTCATAGAAGGATCTAGAATGGAGATTTGAAAGGTTGCAATGAATGCCAAGCTCATTTAAGAGCATTCATAATCTGGCAGAAAAGTATGCCATACTTATTAAAAGTTGTAGATAATTAAATTCTCTTCGAGCGGCCGCTAGAATCGCGTCAAACGGAGTTCGTATGACCGAGTTATGACCAAAACAATGAACAGGTGTCGGGAAGCATTCAGCTTGAGTTATTTCTTCGTTTAAGCTTCAAATCTTCGTGTATTCTTCCGTTTTATTCCACAACACGTACTTAGAACCTACAATAGCAAATATACTCGATTAAGTACCGAAAGTTCTTATTATTAACCAATTTATATACATAGAATCACAGATAACGCATATATAAATATGTATAATTTGAGAGTTATCAATCGGGTCTTTAAACCAATCTACTAGATCGGCTCCTTAATAAGAAAATTAGATCAGGTCCTTTAAGGAAAACGACTAGTTTGGGTCTCAAGGAAATTTACTAGATCGGCTCCTTAATGAGAAAACTAGATCAGGTCCTTTAAGTAAAACGACTAGTTCGGGTCTCAAGGAAATTTATTAGATCGGCTCCTTAATAAGAAAACTAGATCAGGTCTCAAGTGACTTGACTTAGATCGGCTCCTTAATGAGAAAACTAGATCGGGTCTTTAAGAGAAAATGACTAGATCGGTCCTCAAGGAACTTGACTAGATCAGTTCCTAAAGAGGTTTGACTAGATCTGTTCCAAAAGGAGTTTTGACTAGATCGGTTCCAAATGGAATTGACTAGATCGGTTCCAAAAGGAGTTTTGACTAAATCGGTTCCAAATGGAATTTGCTAGATCGGCTTCTAAAGAAACTTCACTAGATCGGTCCTTTAAGTTAGATTGGTTCCCCCCCCTCTTTTTAGATAGGTGATTTCACAGATTTTACAAGTAATTCACAAGCATGATTTTTGGCACACGATTTAACAATCTTTATTATCGTATAGCTTTTTAGCAACATTTATAAACACTTAACACATGAAATTGTATCACACTCAACTATACAAAAATGCATAAAAGTTCAAACCGAGCAAGAAACACCTAATATCATCTAGATTTTTCACATATATAGCGGGGTATGATCATTCACCCCCCCCCCCCCCCCCCTTATACATTCAAGTAGAATTATAAGCTAATTTTCTCATACCTAACCCAACAACTTTTAACACTCTAACCCAAAACCCCCCATATAGACGAACACAAAAACAATCATAAATCATCCATATGTTAATGACATACAAAACTGAATTACGCGAGTGATTATTAAACCTAAACAGATGCATAACCCTTAATTATTTTATGCTTGTCAGAGTTTGGCATTTTGAGGAAACTAAATCAATTTTTACAGGTTTTCAGCTTCAAATCAAGATCAAAATCTTTAATTTCCTTTGAGTTGTGAGATGTTTAGGACAAATTAATGATTGAACACTTTCTTTAATACCTTAATGCACGAAATCAACTAGAAAATGGAAGATTGAAGGTGACGACTTGCGAATGGGTTTGAGAGTGGGAACTAATTATTCTAAGTGTGAAACAGTGAATGGGACGGGGTGGAATGAGAGGGTATAGTGTAATTTTCAAAGTTTGACACATTTAGCCCCTGTAGTTTTATACTTTTATTCAATTTTGCTTACTTAAGTTTTATAAGGCATATACAAGTTAAACAAATAGTCCCTAATGTTTATACTATTATACCTATAGACTTAATTTTGCAAACTACTCCCTAAAGGCTTAAACACAATCATTTAAGGCACACATAAGCTAAACTTAATTAAACATTTTCTGATGAAGCAATGTTATATCTTTGAAAAACAAACACCAAAATAAGATTTCTCTTATTTTAACACATAAGCGCACTGACACGTACACTTATGGAAATATAGAAAGCACGGGTTGCGTTGCAAAGTAAACACAAGCCTTTGCATGGTCATAAAGTAGACCATGCCCGAGAATAAATTCTCGTTGAGAGGTCAAGTCCTTTTTGACGGAATACTTGCCTTTAAGATGATGATCGGGTTGTTATCTGAAATAATAGCAAGCCATTTTTGGCATGTTTTGAAAACATTTGGAACTTCTACTCGAACTTCATTTACAGCTAGTATCTTTTTTTGAATGACATTTCTAAGAACGTAAAAGTTATCGATTTTGAAGACATGCCATTTTACTCCATCTTTTATATTTTTCTCTTTTTTTTGGTTTTAAAGATTTTATATTTTTTTATTTTGATTTATAAAAGTTTTTTAAAGAAAATGAAAAATCTTTTTGGATTTTATGGTTTTTAATATATATACATATGATACACAGGATATCAAAATAGGTACCACCACTATTCTTCAGCTTCATCTGCCAACTGTTTTAGTGTCTCAGGCATAAAACTTCGCATTCCCAGCTTGTTGATAAGAAATTCAATTCTTTCTCTGCATAGAGATTTAGTAAAGATGTCCGCTAGTTGATACTCCGTGTTGACAAGTAATGATCTACACTATCTCTACTTGCTCTGTGATGAAGTGGAATCTGATGTCAATATGGTTTGGATCGAGAATGTTGAAAATTGTGCAGCATAAGGCAATAGCGCTTTTGTTATCTCTGTACATTGGTATTTCTATTGTATCAAGGCCCATAAGTCTGGTAAGCTATGATATCATCCAAAGGATTTGAGCACAAAAGTAGGGCTGGCTACTAATATTCAGCTTCAGTACTGGATATTCGTAGAGATTTTCTGCCTTTTTTCATGACCAGCTAACTAGTCTATCTCCCAATTATTGCATACATTCCTGAATTTACTTCGTCTAGATTGGCTACCTGTGTGTCAGCGTTGCATAAGCTGTTAGAGGCATTAGAAATCGTTGGATACCAAGAGGTCCCTGATTTATGGTTTCTCGTAGTATTTTAAGATCTTTTTACAGCTTGGATGTACTTTTTTGGGAGGACTTTGCTAATACTAGGCACAACATGCTAAAACAATGTTAGGTCTGGTCTCTGGACTGTATGATAACATATGGGTGAACAATCATTCCACGTAGTGTGTAGGACTATAGCTTTCCCTTGTGGTATCTTCATCCAGTTTGGATTTCTCCACCATGGGAGTATCCACGGGGTCACTAGATTTCATACCATATTTCTTCAAAGATTCTAGAGCATATTTAGACTGGTTTAAAAAGATGCCTCTGGGACTTTGTGAAATCTGTAGTCCTAGAAAAAATGATATTTTGCCATCTGACACTTAAACCTTTGAACACATATTTTTTTAAAATTGGTCAAATTATTCAGATGTAGTAGTCGCAAGATTATATCATCAACATATAATTTGTAACAGGAGAATATCTTTTACCTTTCCTTTTAAATGAAAACTGTGGATCCACGTTTCCTTTAGGAGGGTGAATTATTAAGAGTGTAGAATCTTTGACAATAGATCATACCACGCCGGAGGAGTTGCTTTCAACCCACAGTGAGGGCTCGCTTCTTAAGCTTGTACCATGGATTCGAATGGTCTTGTTTCCACAAACCCTTTTGGTTGATTGACATTAACTTCTTCGCGCAGAATACCATTCAAGAATGTCGTCTTAACATCCATTGGGTAGACGATCATATTCATGTTAGCAGCATATGCGAGGAAAATTCGAAGAACATCTAGTCCGCCACTAGAGCAAAGATTCCTAAAAATTAATTCACTTTCTTGGACGGTAACCACGAGAACCGAACGAGCCTTGTTCTTTAGGAATTCCTCCCATTGCATCTAGTTTTACCTTATAAATCCATTGTTAAAGTATGGCACCATCACTTTATTCTGGGATGTGGAACGATGTTCCAAGACTTCAATGCTTGTGTTAATGCGTCTTTATAGTTCTTTGGTTTCAACTGAGTAAGGAAGGAGTCGTAGTACAAAATAAAGGGGGGGGCTTGTTCATAGGAGTTGGTGTCTTGTTGAAACAGGTCTTTCAAGGTTCAACGATGGATGTTTCTCTAAAGGATTGTCTTGTCTATTTGGTAACGTGTTCTGAGTTAGGAGTAGCAGTATGCACAACAGTAGGAATAACATCCGAAGAAGAAGATGCTTTAGAATCATTTTCTGGAATTGGAATACCAAAGAACGGATCGTTATTCATGTGTGCAACATCTAAGTCATGATTGTCTTCTTCAACATCGTTAGAAATGGACATGAGATGCTGTTTTAGGGTGTTGTTTGTGAGTTATAGGTGATGGTGCTAATCTTGATCAACAGTTGTTTGAGGAAGGTGAACTGGCTTGATGCAGCGGGTTTGAAAGCTACTACTTTAGCAATTGGAGCAACGACTTCAGGGGCTGGGTTATCAACACTAGATGGAGGGTTAAGTAATTCATCAAACAGTGGTTGAAACAAAAGATCCTAATCAGTTCTTGAAGGTGGTACAAACGATGTTGAAGGAGGAGGGTTTGGCACGAGTCCTGAACTGATTGTTGCAGGAGTCATTTCATGAAGTGCGGGTCCTAAACTGTTGTGTTCAGAAGCCATCACTATCAGCTCATCAAAATCTACATGAATTGTTTCGATGATTCGTCTGGTACGTCAGTTGTAAATTTGAAATGCTTTCTTTGTGGTGCTTAGCTAAAGAAATTACCAATATCAACTTTGGTTGTAAATCTTACCAAGTTCTCATTTTCATTTGTCGAATAGCAGAGTGCACCAATCACATATGAATAATGATAAAGTCAGGAAGTTAGTCACGGCAAAAACACCATACGAACTTTTACATGACAAACTTCCTGACTTATCATTTTTCTATGTGTTTGGTGCACTCTGCTATTCGACAAATGATAATGAGAACTTGGGTAAGTTACAACCAAAGGTTGATATTGGTATTTTCATTAGCTATGCACCCACAAAGAAAGCATTTCAAATTTACAACCGACATACCAGACGAATCATGGAAACAATTCATGTAGATTTTGATGAGCTGACTGTGATGGCTTCTGAACACAGCAGTTTAGGACCGGCCACTTCCATGAAAATGACTCCTGCAACCCAATCAGTTAAGGAACTCATGCCAAACCCTCCTCGTTCAAACCACCGTTTGTACCACCTTCAAGTATGATTAGGATCTTTTTGTTTCAACCACTGTTTGGATGAATTACTTAACCCTCATATAGTGTTGTTAACCCTCAGCCCCTGAAGTCGTTGCTCCAATTGCTAAAGTAGTAGCTTCAGAACCCGCTGCATCAACCAGTTCACCTTCCTCAACAACTGTTGATCAAGATGCACCATCACCTAGTAACTCACAAACAACACCCAAAACTCAATCTCTTGTCATTTCTAACGATGTTGAAGAATACAATCATGACTTAGATGTTGCACACATGAATAACGATCCATTCTTTGGTATTCCAATTCCAGAAAATGATTCTAAAGCATCTTCTTCTTTGGATATTATTCCTACTGTTGTGCATATTGCTACTCCTAACTCAGAACACGTTACCAAATAGACCAAGGACCATCCTTTAGAAAACATCATCGGTGAACTTGAAAGACCTGTTTCCACAAGACTCCAACTCTATGAACAAGCTTTATTTTGTTACTACGACGCCTTTCTTACATCAGTTGAACCAAAGAACTATAAAGACGCATTAACTCAAGCATTGAAGTCTGGGAACTCGTTCCACATCCAGATAAAGTGATGGTCATTACTTTAAAATGGATTTATAAGGTAAAACTTGATGAAATGGGAGGAATTCTAAAGAACAAGGCTCGTTTGGTTGCTCGTGGTTACCGTCAAGAAGAGGGAATTAATTTTGAGGAATCTTTTGCTCTAGTGGCTAGACTTGATGTTATTCGAATTTTCCTCGCATATGCTGCTAACATGAATATGATCGTCTACCCAATGGATGTTAAGACGACATTCTTGAATGGTATTCTGCGCGAAGGAGTTAATGTCAATCAACCAAAAGGGTTTGTGGATCAAGACAATTCGAATCATGTGTACAAGCTTAAGAAGGCTCTCTGTGGGTTGAAACAAGCTCCTCGCGCGTGGTATGATCTATTGTCAAAGTTTCTACTCTCTTAAGAATTCTCTAAAGGAATCGTGGATCCAACATTGTTCATTAAAAGGAAAGGAAAAGATATTCTCCTGGTACAAATATATGTTGATGATATAATCTTTGCGTCTACTACACCTGAATTATGTGACCAATTTTAAAAAATAATGTGTTCAAAGTTTAAGATGTCGATGATGGGCAAAATATCATTTTTTCTAGGACTACAGATTTCACAAAGTCCCAGAGGCATCTTTTTAAACCAGTCTAAATATGCTCTAGAATCTTTGAAGAAATATGGTATGGAATCTAGTGACCCCGTGGATACTCCCATGGTGGAAAAATCCAAACTGGTTGGGAAGATACACTAGGGAAAGCTATAGATCCCTATACAACACTATGTGGAATGATTGTCAACCCTTATGTATCTTACAGCCAGTAGACCAGACTATTCATTTGTTTGTATGGCATCGTTGTGCTAGTATTAGAGAAAAGCCGCCTACCAAAAAGCACCTCCATGCTGTAAAAAGGATCTTTAAATACCTACGAGAAACCATAAATCAGGGACTCTGGTATCCAAAGGATTCTTCTATTGCTCTAACAGCTTATGCAGACGCTGATCACACGGGTTGCCAAGATACTAGACGAAGTACTTCTGGATGTATGCAATTATTGGGAGATAGACTTGTTAGCTGGTCATCAAAAAGGCAGAAAAGCTCTACGATATCCAGTACGGAAGCTGAATATATTGCCATGTCTGACTGTTGTGCTCAAATCCTTTGGATGAGATCATAGCTTACCGACTATGGCCTTGGATTCAATAAAATTCCAATGTACTGTGATAACAAAAGCGCTATTGCCTTATGCTGCAACAATGTTCAACATTCTCGATCAAAACATATTGACATCAGATTCCACTTCATCAAAGAGCAAGTAGAGAATGGAGTAGTAGAGCTTTACTTTGTCAAACACGGATGTATCAACTAGTGGAACGACACTTAAGCGGACATCTTTACTAAATCTCTATGCAGCATAAAAGAATTGAATTTCTTATCAACAAGCTGGGAATGCGAAGTTTTATGCCTGAGACACTAAAACAGTTGGCAGATGAAGCTGAAGAATAGTGGTGGTACCTATTTTGATATCCTGTGTATCATATGTATATATATTAAAAACCATAAAATCCAAAAAGATTTTTTATTTTTTTAGAAAACTTTTATAAAATCAAAATAAAAAAATATAAAATCTTTAAAACCAAAAAAAAGAGAAAAATATAAAAAGAGGTAAAATGGCATGTCTTCTGAAAATCGATAACATTTACGTTCTTAGAAATGTCATTCAAAAATGATACGAGGCTGTAAATGAAGTTCGAGTAGAAGTTCCAAATGTTTTCAAAACATGCCAAAAATGGCTTGCTATTATTTCAGATAACAACCCGATCATTATCTTAAAGGCAAGTATTCCGTCAAAAAGGACTTGACCTCTCAACGAGAATTTATTCTTCGTGCTTGGTATATTTTATGATCATTGCAAAGGCTTTGTGTTTTCTTGGCAACGCAACCCGTGCCTTTCTTATCTTCCACAAGTGTTCGTGTCAGTGCGCTTATGTGTTAAAATAAGAGAAACTTCTTATTTTTGGTTGTTTTGTTTTTCAATGATATAACATTGCTTCATCAGAAAATGTTAATTAAGTTTAGCTTATGTGTGCCTTAAATGATTGTGTTTAAACCTTTAGGGAGTAGTTTGCAAAATTAAGTCTATAGGTATAATAGTATAAACATTAAGGACTATTTGTTTAACTTATATATGCCTTATAAAACTTAAGTAAGCAAATTGAATAAAAGTATAATACCTACAGGGGCTAATGTGTTCAAATTTGAAAATGACACACTTTACCCTATCATTACACCCCGTCCCATTCACTGTTTTTACACTTAGAATAATTAGTTCCCACTACTCCAAACCCATTCGCATGTCGACACCTTCAATCTTCCATTTTTTCCTTTTTTTTTATAGTTGATTTCGTGCATTAAGGTATTAAAGAAAAGTGTTCATCACATCCTAAACATCTCACATCTCAAAGGAATTAAGATTTGACACTGATTTGAAGCTGAAAACCCTAAAAACTAATTTAGGGTTCCTCAAAATCAAAACTCTGTAAAAGCTTAAATTAATTAAGGGGTTTTGCTTGTTTAGGTGTAATAATCACTCGTGTAATTCAGTTTTGTATGTCATTAACATATGGATGATTTATGATTGTTTTTGTGTTCGTCTATATGGGGGTTTTAGGTTAGAGTGTTAAAAGTTGCTGGGTTAGGTATGAGATATGTAGCTTATAATCTCTTGAATGTATATGAATGTCTTAACATGCTATATATGTGTATAATCTTGATGATATGTTGGTGTTCTTGCTCGGTTTGAACTTTTATGCATTTTTGTTGTTGAGTGTGATACAATTTCATGTGTTAAGTGTTTATAAATGTTGCTAAAAAGCTATACGATAATAAAGATTGTTAAATCGTGTGCCAAAAATCATGCTTGTGAATTACTTGTAAAATCTGTGAAATCACCTATCTAAAAAGAGGGGGGGGAACCAATCTAACTTAAAGGACCGATCTAGTGAAGTTTCTTTAGATGGATCTAGCAAATTCATTGGAAAACGATTTAGTCAACAACTCCTTTTGGAACCGATCTGTCAATTCCATTTGGAACCGATCTAGTCAAAACTCCTTTTGGAACAGATCTAGTCAAACCTCTTTAGGAACTGATCTAGTCAAGTTCCTTGAGGACCGATCTAGTCATTTTCTCTTAAAGACCCGATCTAGTTTTCTCATTAAGGAGCCGATCTAGTCAAGTCACTTGAGACCCGATTTAGTTTTCTCATTAAGGAGCCGATCTAATAAATTTTCTTGAGACCCGAACTAGTCATTTTACTTAAAGGACCTGATCTAGTTTTCTCATTAAGGAGCCGATCTAGTAAATTTCCTTGAGACCCAAACTAGTCGTTTTCCTTAAAGGACCTGATCTAATTTTCTTATTAAGGAGCCGATCTAGTAGAAATAAAACAAGAGAAGACAACTAGGGAATAGTGCATGATTAGGTGAACACATTTGTTAAACCATAAGAGTTTTCCATCACATTTACTTTTCTGCATGATAACGCTCAAATTATACATGTTTCTATACGCGTTATCAATGCTTTTTATATATCTAATTTGGTTAATTATAAGAACTATTGGTATAGAATCGAGTATATTTTCTATTGTAGGTTGTTGGATGTGTCGTGGAAGAAAACGGAAGAAAACACGAAGAAATGAAGCTTAAACAAAGAAAAGACTCAAGTTGAATGCTTCCCAACACCTGTTCACTGTTTTGATCATAACTCGGTCATTCGAACTCCGTTTTAGTTGGTTCAAGCGGCCACGCGAGCAGAATTCAATTATCTACAAGCATGAAAAAGGTTAACTGCTAAAAACCACCAAAAGTACGCCGCACTTTTTCACCAGATTGAAAAAGTCCTTTAACACCCAAAGTGCGGCGGTTTTACCCAAAGTGCGGCGCACTTTTGAGGCGGTGGAGAGAATTAAAGGCAATTAAATGAAGTGTGCATTAATTCCCTAAGTGCGGCACACAAATAAGTGTGTGCGGCGTACTTTGGCCCCTGAATAGCCTATAAATACCCTCCTTGGCTCTCCCATTTCATATATCTCTCATACAATCTTCATACATCTTACACACACAATCTCTAAAGCCTTTGGAGAGGAGGAAGGAGTGGTAAGGATCCTTGGATCCAATAATCCAAACACCTCTTTAATCCGCCACTTACCACCAACTCACCACCATACTACCACCACAAACCACCACCATAGCCACAAATTTCTAGAGTTCTAACACCATATCTAGCCTACATATCATCCATTTCCAGAATCTAAACAGTTCTTACTTTGATTCTTAGAGGATTCACATCAAATTCTCTTAAGATCATCACCATAAACCTTGTTACCAAACACTCCATTTGGTGATATGTTGCGGATTTCCAGAAGTTACTTTGCATATTCCGGGTTATCTTAGTAGCATTTAGTTGTTGGTTGATCTTGGAATTGTTAGTTTTGGGTTGATGGTTGTTGTTAGTCAAAATATTGGTAATGGTACTTTGTTCTCATATGTGAAACATTATATGATATTTGGATGATTTTGCTATGACCTATGAATATACATGTTTATGAATTCGATGTTATCTTGTTTTGTTAATTGTTTATCTTTTGGTATATCATTGCAATTGAAATAGGCCGAAAGGGTTAATTGTCTTGATGTATTTTGAATCGTTTATCTATG
>BQNB010116528.1:0-21347 GCA_026074375.1 Tanacetum coccineum
CAAGGTGGAAAGTTGTTTAGGGGTTTGAGGAAGGTAGTGGAGGTGAGGGAAAAGGTTTATCCAGGGTTTAATCAAAGGTAGAGGGTAAAAGAGAGGGGATTACCCCGTGAGTGAAAAAGGGGGGGAAAAGAGTGGCGGGAAAATCTGTTTTGAAGGTAATAGGTGAAAGTTTTGTGAATTTGGCAATTATGGTCCCTCAACTCTTATCTCATTCTTGCAAAATTCATCCCTGTTAATAATACAGGTTTGAGGGATTGGCAGAAATGCCCCCTCAACCTTATATATGTCTTTGCAAAAACAATCCTTTTGATACAACTTTAGGGGCTAGACAGAACTGGCCCCTAAAGTTATACTTCACCCAATTTGCAATTGCAGCCCTTGTAGTTTTCCACCATGACACACAACTTTTGATTTGGCAATTTTGGTCCCTCAAGTTGTGTTTTCTTTTTTTGGTTGACTTTTTTTGACTTTGTCGGGGTTGACTTTCTGTTGACTTTTTGACTTTGACTGTCTTTGGCTTCGATTTGACTTTGGATTTGACAATTTTCCATTCCGTGCTCAGTTTTGTCGTTTTTAGCTTTGTTTTTCGTCCTTTTGTATGATATCCGTTTCCTGCACAATACAAATGCAAAACAAACATATATTTGGCGGTTTTTGTCTGCTTTTGGTCATTTAAGTCCGTTTTTAATGGAAAAAGGTATGTGTAATTAAGCACATACCAGTCTCTCACAGCTTATGCACATGCCGATCACGCGGGGTGACAGGACACTAGACGTAGTACGTCGGGAAGCGCTCAATTCTTAGGTGATAAACTTGTTAGCTAGTCGTCCAAGAAGCAAAAGAGCACTGCCATATTGCCTTATCTGGGTGTTGCTCACAAATCCTTTGGATGCATTCACAACTAACAGATTATGGCTTTCAATTTAATAAGATCCCTCTATACTGTGACAACAAGAGTGCGATTGCTTTATGCTGCAACAATGTTCAACACTCTAGAGCAAAGCACATCGATATTTGCTACCATTTCATAAAGGAGCAAGTGGAGAATGGAATCGTGGAGCTATACTTTGTCCGGACTGAATACCAACTGGCTGACATCTTTACTAAACCTTTGCCTCTAGAAAGATTTAACTTCTTGATCGATAAGCTCGATATGAAAAGCATGTCTCCGGAAATGTTGAAACGTCTGGCAGAGGAAACGGATGAGTGATGGTGGTAACTCATATCCTGTATATATATATATGTTTATATATGAAAAAAAAACCAAAAAGATTTTCCTTTATAAAATTTTATAAAAACAAAAGAAAAAATTAAAAAATCAGAAAAATATAATAGTATGGATCTCTGGCATGTCTTTTGAAAATCGATAACATTTACGGTCTTAGAAATGTCATTTAAAAATGATACGAGGTTGTAAATGAAGTTTGAGCAGAAGTTTCAAATGTTTTTCAAAACATGCCAAAATGGCTTGCTATTATTTCAGATAGCAACCCGGTCATCATCTTTAAGGCAAGTATGTCGTCAAAAAGACAACTTAACCTCATAACGGGAATTAATTTTCTCAGGAATGAATTACTTTATATTCATTCAAAGGCTTGTGATTATTTTGCATCACAACCCGTGCTTATTATAATCCGTAAGTGTACGTGTCAGTGCGCTTATGTGTCAAAATAAGAGAAATCTTATTTTCTTAGGTGTTGATTTTCAAATTTTAAAATAATCATCTTTCACATTCATCAGAACATCATTTTTCTAAGATAATTTTGAACCATCAAATAACGACTACATCTCTTTCATTAGAAAACGGGTTATTATTTGAGGGGGAGAAACTGTAAAAATCATCTTCTTCATAATCAATATGGTGTCAATTGGAAAAAGGTTTTAATGGTGTCGGGTGAATAATTAAAGGGGAGTTGATAAATGTCAACTCAATTGGGCTTTACTTGCTATATGTTTAATTTTATAGGGGTGTTAATGCAAACTGTGTGATTGCTTTCTTGTTTACTAAAACTTAGGTACTAGTGTTGCCATGTGCTAAACTTATTTTGCCTTAGGGAAAGTTTAAAAGAAAATTTGAAAGTAACCTTAAACCTCAGGGGGCATTTATGCCAAAACCTAAAAGTTTTAAACATAAACACCCCCTTCCCGTCCCTGTTTAAACACACGAACACAAATACTCACATAAACCCTCAAACCTCCATTGATAACCCTCAAGACCTCAAGAACTTGCTCAATCTTTATTTCAAACCTAAGGTACACACATTTGATTGTTCTAATACCCATATATGTGACCAAACCGTGGACTTCAACTCGAAAAACCTAAAAATCAACCTAACTTGAATCACCTTAACAAGTGAATGAAATGTGAAATTGATTGAGGGGTTTTGGACCTATAGGGATCTAGATTGTGTGCCTTTAATAGTTTTGAATAAGGATAACTCGTTCATAAGTTTTGACCGATTCTTGACTTCGAAAAGTTTGAAAATGGGTTAAAACTTGAAAAAATGTCATGGGTTTAGGTTTAGGACTAGTAATATGAGTGGTTAAGTGCATTTGAGTGTTATGTAACATGTTTGAATGTCCAATCTTGAATTTTGTGAGTTTTTGAGTTCATACCGCTCGAACTTGACTAAGATCAAGATTTTTATGGTTAATCTATGTTATAAAGATGTTAGAATGATAACACAATGCTATATGTTCATGTTTGAGTGTTGTAAGATGCCTAAAAGAGTGAAAATTATTTGAGTAAAAATCTGTATAGGCAATCAATACACATTGAAATTTACCACAGGCGATCAATACATGTTATTTAACACTAGCGATCTATACATACATGATTAATACAGGCGATCAATACATGT
This sequence comes from Tanacetum coccineum, assembly GCA_026074375.1. NCBI lineage: Eukaryota > Viridiplantae > Streptophyta > Magnoliopsida > Asterales > Asteraceae > Tanacetum > Tanacetum coccineum. Next base: position 2,862 of record BQNB010116528.1, read on the forward strand.
CCAATTAACAAAGGCGATCTATACATGTTTAAATAACACAGGCTATCAATACATGATTAAATAACACAGGCGATCAATACATGTTTCATTATAGTAGGCGATCAATACATGTTATATTAGAACAGGCGATCCATACACATTAGATTACACAGGCGATCTATACATTTAACATAGGCGATCTATACGTGATTCTTTATAATTAAATTAATCTTGTAATCTTGGCAATTAAGTTCATATCATAACCTAAGTATAATTATTCCTTATCTTATCATAATGTGATTAAGTTAGGTATAATTTTTCTTAGAAATCTTAAGTGTTTGCCTTGATTTCATTAGTTTGCCTATAGCATATGTGTTATATGTCTCGTGTGTATCCTAATTGCATGTGTATCTATCATTTGCATTGTGTGCCTTTGTTATTTTTTTGCCTATCTCCTGTAGTAAACCATGTTGTGCATCATTCATCTTGAATCATGATCTAGATTGTCCATCTGTGCTATATATATATTGCTTGTGTATAAACTGTATGTGACAACTCTTAGCAGAATCATGACTTCCATCACTGCTCAAAAAAACAAGCTTGGCCTTGAGCTAGTTCCCAAAGAGAATCATCTTGATATCGGGAAATGCAATGGAAGAATCCCTCGTGGATTTTCACCAAGAGAACCCACATTTTAAGTCACTCTGGATGCCATTACACTCACTCTATGCTATTCTGCATTTCTCATCACTACTGATGTCCTTGAAGTGTATATGCATTAGTTCTAGAATTGCATATACAAGCATGAGGACTTCTACAGATTCAAGATTGATAAGAAGAAACGTTTCAAGCTTACGTTGGAAGTATTCAGAGAAATCCTTCAGATTTGCCCAAGAGTACATGGTAGAGACTTTGATCCCCTTCCCTCTGAAGAAGATGATGTGTCTTTCTTGAGAGATCTCGGCCACACAAGGGTGATCAATTCACTCAATGATGTTGTTTTCGAATAGATGTATCAACCTTGGAGAGCCTATGCTGCTCTTATTAACAGAAGCCTATCAAGAAAGACGACTAGTCTTGACAAGCTTCGTCTCTCTAGAGCACAAATTATTTGGGGTATGTACTTTCAGAAGAACATAGATTATGTGGAGTTACTCTGGGAAGACTTCACCTATCAGGTTGACAATAAAGAATTCAAAAAGCAAGAAAAGATGTACTACCCTCGATTCACAAAGGTCATCATTCACCACTTCCTAATTCAAGAAAAATCACTTTCTTGGAGAAACAGAATTGTAATGCACACCTCCAAGGATGATTACTTGATTAACACCTTAAGATTTGTTTTAAGAAAAGAAGCATCTTAGAAATATGGAGTTGTTCTTCCTGATTGTCTAACAAGTCCAGCAATGAAGGAAAGCAAATCATACAAGACTTATCTTGGCTATGCTACATGAGAGGTGTTTCCCAAGGCTGCTAGAAAGTTTAAGAAAGTGTCTCTATCCAAGAAAGATAGTGTTCCTGTCCAAGCAGATGAAGAACCTGTACAGAAAGGCAAAAGAGTTAAGAGAGCTGCTAAGAAACCTTCAAATACGCCAGCAACAGGTATCGTCATCAGAGAACCCACTGTGGAAACTAAGTCTAAAGGAAAGGAAAAGGAAAAGGTAGATGTAGCTTATGGAAAAGGAATAGAGTTATTATCTGATGTAGCTTTGACGGAGGAGGCTCAGATGAAAGAAGTTATTAAGAAGAGCTTAAGAGACTTTTACAATACACATCCTAGTGATTCTGGTACCGTTGTTGAAGATCCACTAAGAATTGCAAAGATCACACCCACCGTCATAAGTGAAGGAACTGGTGAGAAACCAAGGGTTCCTGATGTGACCAATGATGACTCTTCTAAGAGTGAATCTGAATCTTAGGGTAACGATGAAGATGACAACAACAATGAACAAGAATCAAGTGATGAAAGCATTAACCAAGAGAATGAAAGTGAAGAGCAAGAATCGAATTCGGAGTAAGATGAAGAATCTGACAATGATGATCAAGAAGTAGACGAGTTTGATGAAGAAAATGAATCTAAAGATGATGAGATGAAAAGTGATGAAGAACAAGGAATGGATGATACTACCGACCAATTTGATGATGATGCAGAAGCAAGTTTAAAAGAACCCACTAAGACTGCTACAGGAATTGTTCAAGGTACTGATACGGAAATGAATGAAGCTCAACAAGGGAATGAAATTTAGAGACTACTCAAGAAAAAGTTGTTGAAGATACTCACGTGACGATTACTACTTTTACAAAGAAGACTGAAGTTCATGTTACTAGTTCTTTTCGCTCATCCGACTTGGCAACTAAATTTCTAAATTTTTCAGACATTCCTCATACTGATGCAGAAATTGTGTCACCACTTGACATTCATGTACACCATGAAGTTCCAAGACCGCAAGCTCCCACTCTTCTTTCAGTACCAGTTTCCGTCATCCCTAAATCATCACCGGTTTTCACAAACATTCCTCTATCATCACACACCTTCACTCCTACACCAATATTGGCTACACCCACTCCTTCACCAACAATTCAAACGACAAATCCTCTATCTAATCTTCCTAACTTTTCATCTATCTTTCGATTCAATGCTAGAATCTCAGCATTGGAAAAAGAAGTTGCTAAACTTAAGAAAGACCCTCTACACACTCAAGTGACATCGTTAGTCAATGAACATCTAGACACAAGGTTGGGAGAAACAAGAGAACAATTCATGAACTTACTTTCAGAGTCCTTCACGGCAAGAATTAAAGAACAAGTAAAAGATCAGCTACCTCAGATTTTGCCCTAGGAAGTGTCTAACTTCGCTCCACCTGTGATCGAAAAGTTATTTCATGAAACACGTGATGAAGTTACTCTAGCAAAGGCGTCTTCTCAACCACAATCCACTTATGAGGCTGCTTCTAGACTTACTGAATTTGAGCTAAAGAAGATTCTTCTCGACAAAATAAAGATAAGTGAATCATATCTGACAGCTCCTGAGCACCGAGAATGCTATGATGGTTTGAAAAAATCTTACGCTCTCGACCAAGATTTCTTCTATTCTTATGATGTGTATACATTGAAGCGTGACCGAAAAGACAAGGATAAAGATGAAGACCCTTCCGCTGGATCAGACCGAGGGTTAAAAAGGAGAAAGACAAGCAAAGATGCAGATCCAACCACTGAACCAAAAAAGAAAGATTCAACGTTTGGCACTTCCAAAGGCACCAAGTCTCAACCGAGATCTTCTGGAAAGTATGTTCAATAAGAGGAACCAGTGTTCGAGGTTGCAGATTCTGACATGCCACATGATCAAGAAAGGAACCTGGGTGATAATGAAGATGAACCAAGGAAAGAGACTGCTTCTAGAAGTGATTGGTTCAAGAAACCTACACCAACTCAAGAACCCACTGACCCAGACTGGAATGTTGGCAAGACGACAATGGAAGGTCCAACTCAAACGTGGTTGATGAATCTAGCAGCTTCCAATTCTTCTGATAAATCATTGAAGGACTTTGATGAATTGATGAGCACTCCAATAGACTTCTCTTCATTTGTCTTGAATGGCCTAAAAATTAACAATTTAACTCAAGAAATTCTGCTAGGACCAGCATTCAGACTACTCAAAGGCACGCGCTCCAATTATGCTGAATTAGAATATGACTTTGAAGAATGTTACAAGGCTCTCTCAGAAAAGCTTGATTGGGAAAATCCTGAAGGCGGTGACTATCCATTTGATCTTTCCAAACCCCTTCCTTTGATCACACGTGGAAAACGTCAAAGAGTACCATTCGAATTCTTCATCAACAATGATCTCAAGTATCTTCAAGGAGGAATTTCGACTATGACGTACACGATGTCTACTACCAAGACAAAGGCCACTCAGTATGATCTACCTGGCATTGAAGACATGGTTCCAAACATATGGAGCCCTGTTAAGGTTGCTTATGATAAATATGCGTTATGGGGCATATCACATTGGAGAGAACAACGTAAGTCCTTCTATGCCTTTGCAAGAGGTATGCAATCAAGAGGAGATGTATACTCCACTAAACGGATTCTGGCAGTCACTCATGTCTCGGTAATGAGGAAACATGGATACGAGTATTTGGAAGAGATTGTGGTGAGACGAGCAGATAATGACTTATACAGATTCAAGGAAGGTGACTTTCCCCGACTTTAGATCAATGATATCGAGGATATGTTACTTCTTGTGGTTCAGAATCGGCTCAACAATCTTTCAGGCGATGATGTTGCTGACTTCGCAATAGCACTGAGAATGTACACCAGAAGTCTGGTTATTCAAAAGCGAGTCGAAGATCTTCAACTTGGAGTTGAGAGTTATCAAAAGAAGATCAACGTCACCAAGCCTGATACTACAAGATCAGATCTCCGAAAAAGGCACCCGTATACTCCATACAAAGACCCTCAAGGATTCATTTATGTCGACGACTTCGGGAGGAACAGGTTGATGCGCTCAGACGAACTGTACAAGTTCAGTGATGGCACGTTAACCAGACTTCTTTCTTCGCTCGAAGACATTACCAAGAATATCGACATGACGTACTTGCCGAAGAGAAGATGGAGCACATTGGAAAAGAAAAGAGCTCATTTCATGATCAAGGACATCAATAAGCTGCTAAAAGAAAGGAGGATGATGAGGAGTTTGGAGAAGTTTGTCGGTGGTAGACTCTACGGAACTGACCTCAGACTGCTGCAAAGAACAATATGACTTTGTCATATTGTGTTCATATCTCAAAGGTCATTTCGTATATCATAAACTTGTGAATTTGTAAATGTAGTATAGACTTATGGTGAAAATAAGGTGTGCTTGAGTATAAAATTTTCAAGAATTTCTTAGTAAATTCAAAAAATTTCAAATTATTATACTCAGCACAGTCTTATATACCCTCATAATTTGAGGGGGAGCATTAAAATGTTCCTTAGCATACTTATATAACATTTTGTCCCCGACCGTTTAATCAATTGATATCCAAAATAACAAGGGATTAACATTTTGGATAAGGGGAGAAAATGTGATTAAACTGAATAAGTTATATTGACATGTGATCATATGAAATGGACTTAATGCACTCCAACCCTTAGCATGTACTACGATTACGGTGCACATGTTAAGGGGGAGCCTTTCAGTGATAATGAAAACTCTCAAAGTGTTAATCTTTTTTATATCTATATCAAACACTTTGATTGAACTTTTCAACGATTTTGGTGTCGATTGTGATGGAATACCCTAAAAGACCGACCATGTTATTAATTTTCTAGAGTTATAAGGCGGTTAGGTATAGGTATTCAAATCCCATGATCCAACCAGAACCGGAGGGATCTACCCAGGGATATCCACTAGTTAGTGTAGAAGTCCTTAGGTATGATACAAAAGGAGAAAAAGTGAGAATCAGGAATAATGCCGACTGAGATGGAGCTAACACTGGAACAAACCTAACAAGGTGTTAGTTATGAAGTCTCGGTAAGCATTGAAGGGGTTGAAGAATGAAAAAGAAATGTAAGGATAAAGGGTGAAAAGAAAGAAGCCCTCCATACACTTAGGCAGAAACTGGGTCCATACATAATCTGTCAGAAACACTAAGGTGTTGTCTGACATTGAAGACAGTCATGGACCCAGTGTCGCTATGCACAACCCCCCTAGCCACTCAATGTCTCTCAACAGACTCTTGTTTCATTTCTCACGAAGATTACCCGCATTTCTATCGACTTTCTCACTCCGAGTTAGTTGATATTGAAAAGGTGGCAGTCTCCTCCAGCCTTCGATCACTAAAACAAAGTGCACATTGAGTCTAGAGCTAAGATATCATCAATAAATCTCATTAGGACACTTATTAAATTATGCTTTCTATTTCACACAATGTGAATAACAAGTTAACATATTAAGAGTCCTACGCATTATCCTTGTGATTGTGCCAGAACATCTGAGTGACTTCATTCACGATAAAGATGTAAATCCTTCTTGAGCCAACATCAAACAAGATCATGGTAGGTGACTTGTGCGATTCTCTATGAATCAAACTAGTGACAACTGGAAAGAAACGATGGTGTGATTCTATAAGAATCAAACTTGTTCCAAATTATGGATCGATGATTAATAAAGTTTGAAATGCTTAAAACTATCGATGTGTCACAAAACCACTTTTGCAAGTGACACTTCGATTAATTTTCAAATCAATTTTTATTTTAATCAGTGAGATAGTAACTCGTTGGTTCACTCTTATCGTGCTATCTGCTTTGGGACGTTCTGATAATGAGAACATGCTGAGTTTGATGAATCTAATACATATGTGTTAGAAAGATTTGATACTTCAGCTGGAAATCCTGTCAAGGAGATTCTTCTTAAATTGAGTCTACCTAATCACAAGTCGATCCTTACGGATTCGAAGGTTACTCCAACCAACCATGGGCGAATGACAGTCATATTCGCCCCCCCGCTTTATTGCTAACTGTTTTAATGCAGGATATTTAAAGATGGTCGTGAAGGTACCTGATTCCAGTTGACTCACAAGATCCATAGCCACATGCTCATACCTGATCGACAAATATAAAGACATCATGAAAGCTGAAGTACATGTTTCAAGACTACTGCTACTCTGATACCATACGTCTTTCTTGAAGCGACAAAGTGTTAAAGTTAAAGAAATTCAAGAAAGATGCATTAGTAAAGCTTTTCAAGATTATCAAATCAAGAAAGGTATGAGTATGTCAGTCCAGATGTAACAAATGCGCGAGATGGCAAAGTCTACAAGATGGCGATACGAGATTATGCTTGGTTGATGATCTTAAGAAGCTCAAAGATCACATCAATGTCAAGACAAAAGAACTTGCTCAAATCCAAAGTCTATAATCACTACAACAAATCACAAGTTAATGATAGAAGTTTAAGACTACTAGCTCAAGACCGAAGTAAAAGCATAGTATGCTAAGTTTAAAATATTTGTAAATTAGAGTAACCTCCCTTAGGGGGAGATTGTTAGAAATACGAAAAAGTGTCGGTCACTACCAATATAGTCAGTCATAGCTCGTAGTAAGTTGTTAAGTTAAGATAATAAGCTAACCGGGCCAAAGGCCCATGGACAAGCCCACGAAGGGTCCATGGCCGGCCTTGGTTGGGATATAGAAACCCTCTCCATAGCTTGGAGAGGGTGTTGGTTGTTCATTTGTCACATTTTCACTAAGCTAAGATTTCTATTTTCTTTCTCTCTCTAAGTGTTCATCCAACCACCTCTTTCTCTCTCTAAAATTCCAAGTGATTCATTCCATACTTGTGTAAGATTATTCTACAGTCATGGTCATGGTCGGTGGTTCGTGGTTCATTGTCTGTGGTTGGTGTTCCGTGGTCAGTGGTTCATGGTCGTTGGTCCGTGATCATGGTCGTGGTTGTGGTTTATGGTCCGTGGTCTATGGTCGTGGTCTATGGTCGGTGGTCGTTGTCGGAGGTCATTGTCGGTGGTCCGTGGTGGTGGTTGTGGTAGTGGTCGTGGTCCAAGGTTCATGGTCGGTGGTCCGTGCTCGGTGCTAGGTGGTCGTGGTCATGTTCGTGGTCAGTGGTCCGTGGTCCGTGGTCAGACCACCGAGGTCGTGGTCGGTGGTCGGTGGTCGTGGTTCGTGGAGCACAACGAACACATCTCATTGTTTAGTCGAAGAATATCGTTTACATATGATGCTATACTTTTGGGTATACTTTAAGCTTTAACAATATGCTTATTCAAAAGTTTGCTTTAATTTATGCATAACAATTATTTGAAAGTTAGGTTCAATCTATACATAGTACTTCCAATTGGTAATAACTATTTAATTACCTAATCTAGAAATATACATGAAAGAAACAACTACACATTTTGACAACCACTTTCTTCTTCTTCCATAACTTTATCTGTTTATAAATCATGTCACCCACTCTACAATAAACATATCAAAATAAAAGCTACAAATCAAAAAGAAAAAGGAACAAAAAGTAGTGTGGGTACAATCATCATCAGTGAAAACGTCAGCCAACTCCAAGGTGTGGTTTTCTTTAGATCACCATCAGAAACAGAAACAGTATGTTCTTTGATTTTCTTTAGATCTAAGGTGTGCTTTATTTTCTTCCGGTAACTTCTTCGGACTTGTAAATAACACGTACCGTTACTCACTTTAATAAGCTTTTGTGTTTTTATGAGTGTAATCTGGTTGGTATTTGTTATATAAAGCCTTTATCTTTGGTTGAAAAGAGTTGAGTTGTTGAAGATTGTCAAAATTACTGCACATCCATTATTACAATCACTGCTCATAAACTTAAATAAATGTGTCTCAAGATGCTCATGTAGAAGTCCTTTGCTATGCATGGTTCTGAAACTCAAGTTTAATAGGCGTATTGATGGGTATATTGGTTGAATTAATGGATGACTTAGCTTGTTAGTGTATAAACTTTGATACTTCCATTATAATTAGTTTTAAATGTTTAGAAAGACAAACAATTATGCTAGTTCTCATGAGTTCTTTCTTGTGTTATGCTGAACAGGACTTGTCCCGATTAGTACCTAATTACCCGGATATACCTTTCGGTTCCGGGATCGAGACCGCATATTTTAGTCGGGAAAAAATACAGTACCTCGAAAACGGTGCCGATACGGTAACAAAAAGTGTTCCGGGGAAAAATTTTAACTGTCTGTATTATATGTTGCGCTTCAAACAAATATTCACACTAAGTTGATGTAAGATGATCTAATGCCAACCTTCGACATGCCCAACCTGTGGCGTGCAACATGTGCCAACTCAGCAGGGTCGTCCCGCGAATTTTGGATGCTCTGTCCGGCTAAGCAAATGAGGCCCTTCAACCATGAATAGTCGAAATACTTGTAAATCGATGAAATTGTACCAGGTATTCTAAAGAATTAAAAAAAATAAACGCAAAATCTTTTTCACAAAGAAAAAAATACGTAGCGTGCTTTAAACTTTAAACTTTAAGTCATCACACATGAATGCCGTTCAAAAAAAAAAAGTCATCACACATGAAAATATATTAATAAACAAATTGGTTTTGTTTGATTTAATGGTTTATGTTACATGAGCTAAAAGTGCCACTTTTGTACGATGTTTTGCACTTACTTTTTAGGTTATAACTAAATTGTGGACATAATATAAATATTATAAATTTTTAGGGACCAAAAGTGAAAAAGGGCCCTGTTTTGTACCCTGGTTACACTGTGGTTTTAGATACATCGTGTTTGGAATTGATTTCTTGTTTAAATCAATTGAATTATAAAATTTTACTCATCATTACTAGAATCAAATACCTTGAACACTTTTTTGTTAGAATTGAGCTGAAAACCAAAACAAGTGTTGCACTTTTGAGCAAAATAAGAATTCGCTTAAGGAGGCTTAACTCTTTTTTTTTTCCTACAAACGGTTTAATATCACAAGTGATAAATAACATTTATTATACCAAAGTCTTCGTAGTTACACATTATCTCCTGTGAAATTAAATGTCACATTATATTGCTTTATCGCATGAGATACTACTCTTAAGTGACTAAGAACGTCATTTTAAATACTCTTCATCTTCCTTACAGTGTTATATCACAAGTGATAAATAACTGTCGCTTACAAATACCAAAATGAATAAAAAGAAACAAACTATGAAAATAAAAACTTGACACTTGTTCATTTCAGCTGTTGGGAAACTTCCTAGCCATAACACTCACCTTAAACTCATGTAATGTTTGAATAAATGTATGTAACCACAAAACCAAAACGAAGTTAAAGAATGGATACCATACATAAGAAGATATATATTACAACCAAGTACAGTGGGTTGATGAACTGCATCAAGTCAATTGTAAATACAACATCATCTATATTAACAAAAATTCCGGGTTACGATATTCTTTCCTATTGCGCACTTCTGAATTAAAGCTTCTCCCATTTTTCTTTTAGCAATAGAAACTTGATGATCTTTTCCTGCACCAAAAGACACAATACTAATATTACTCAAGAAAACTTGTGAACTAAAAGTCACATCAAATATGCAAAGTAGGAGACTAGTCTTTTAACAATTCAATAAGTCTCTACAGATTCCATATTACGTAGAAAAAGTAATTAGCTTCCAAGTATAAAGATATGAAGTAAATGCCTGACATATTGGTTACTCACCTTAAACAATTCCTAGTAGACTAGTAGTATATCAAAATTTTAATAGATTAAATGGTCGTACTCGCTCGAAACCATGTGAAACGAACAAAGGTTCCATTTTATAATAAAATGTCCAGAATAAGAATAAGAATTCCGGGATCCCCAGTGCAACAGTTAAGAAAATGGATATAACTTCCCCAACATTTGATGATATAAATACTTAAAGGTTTACAAAATCATGTCAAAGGAGATACTATATACTAGAACTATAAAATAAGACTAGAATAAGGTAATTACTACCTGAGAAAAGCTTTCATGTTGTTATAGATTGATCGACCCTTGCCAACTGTAGAAACAATGGTACTAAAGTTATCATCGGTTAGAACCATATCTGAAGCCTCTTTGGCAACCTCTGTTCTAGTAATTCCCATAGAAATTCCTATATCAACAAGTTTCAAAGCAAGAGCATCATTAACACCGTCTCCTGTCATTGCTATGACTTCACCCATCTCCTTAAGCATCTTCACTTGTAAAAAACCATGTAATCACTTGTAAGAAACCATGTAAGCTCTCAATTACTGGTTAAAGCACACATCCAAACACACAATTCTAGTAATTGATTTCGAATCACACATGAAAACATAAAGATTGGCAATAACGTTTGCCATTCTGTTTTGAGACTGAATATCTTACAAAGTTCATTTTTAAGTATGCATATAAGCACGTTCTAGTTTTTGGCCTAGTAAAACCGATCAAGGGTCAGACAATCAGTAACTAATTCTCACTAAATACACACCATATTAGCTATCTAGTGTGTTTTCTTGTTCTAGCCAAAATAAGCCCACATGTAATCCACCCACATGTAAGCCACATCGACAAGTTTAGTGTGGTTCTTTCATTTGAATTTATCAAAGAGTTCAAGTATTCAACCATGCTAATCTCACTTATATAGCGCACAAATTGATTACCAGCAACGACGAGTCTCAACAACTACTCAAAATGGTTTTGGACATATTAAGTTTAAACAGAGCCCCAGCTAATATGTTATTCAGCCAAAGTACAGAAGTGAAAATTTTCATATAGTTTAGTGATCTACTGGTGAAATCCTGTTACAATCAGATTGCATTAATAGGTTCTGGTTTCATACAACTGCAGTTCCAACAGCCAAGATTTCGGTTTTAATGAACAAGGTCAGATTGACACAACATATGTATAGTTTTTACTTTTTAAGCTCCAAATGACACATATATAGACCACAAAAAAAAACATTTCATTTTCACTCATCCTATAAAATTTTAAAAAACGAGCAAAGCAAACATGCATACTTCCACATAGCGTTTAACTCCACACATAAAATAAATTTGATACTAGATTCTATAATACCATAACGTGCAATCTATGAGATGCACCAAATCCAAATATTAATTTTATACGTAAAACAAGCTAGCAACAAAAAAAATATACTTATATCGCTTCCTTAATGCTGACACACATACAAGATCAAAACATTTGTTCAGTAAGGAACGTGCCATTTAATCAAACATATACAGTAAAGGCTTACTTGTTATAAAACAGTAGCCCATCCTTCACATACTGTATAAGCTGTCTGGAGCTTAAAAAGTAAAAACTCGAGCTCGACTGCTAAAACTCGAGCTCGGGGTTCCTTGCGTATATCTTAGGACATATTAACTTTCCGCAAAATTCTTTCATGTTTCGCGAACGCGAACTTTACATACATCTAAATCAGTAATCATAATTAATAACCAACTTAACCTATCAAACTAAAATTTCACAGGTCAAACACCTAATTCGAGTATTCGGTTTATTTTGTGTTTATCTTAGACATATTAACTTTCAGCCGTCCGAACTTTACATACATCTAAACTAACTCATCAATAATCATAATTCGTAGTAAATCGTAACTAACAACATCTTAATTATACCTATAATTATTAAGTTTTATAAAACCTAAAATTAGTAACAATGGCATAATCAGCTATTCATACATTGATTTTACAAGTGATATTCAGCATTAAGAAATTCAATCGATAATAATATAATATAAACCGCAAAATTAGATCAAAATTAAAATTAAAGAAATAAGGAGATTAACCTGATATTCTGAATAAGAGGAGAAGATGGAGATGGTGACGGGATATAACGGCGATAGTGGCGGTGTGACGACAGTGATGGTGGTGGTGTGACGTCGGAGATGGTGGAGATGCGACGACAGTGATGCTTTCGGAGGTGATGTAGTACGTTTAAAAGAAATAAGGGTCCGTTTGGTTGGTGGGTTTTAAAGGGTTTGGGTTGATAGATAATCACAATCCAACGTTTGGTACATTTAATCTGGACTCAAACAAGGGTCTTATCCCCATTTTATATCCCTAGCCACCCTCGTAGGTTTTGTGGAATCAGACATTTAATGGGCTATTTTGTATTACAAATAAATTCTCCACCACAAATTTTGTCAGCCTTTCCCATTTTTCTTATTTTTTAATATAAAGTTATAACTTTTTTTTAATTTAAGTCAATATTTTATTTATTTTAAAATATATTTTCTATCTCCAAATCCAAATCTTAATCCTAAACCCATCAACAAACCAAACTGACCTTAAAATCTTAACCCAAATAAATGGTGAGGATTTGTCCCTCATTATTTGGGCAAAAACAAAGATGCAAATGATCTTTTCTCATTTATATATTAACATAGGCAAAAGTTCATTTTCTACCAACATACCAAGGGATAAATCCCCATCATCCATTTGGGTTTGATCTAATGATGGGAATTAATCTAAGATTTAACCTTAATAAACCTAATTTTCTGTCACTATATAAAGTCTTTTTTTAATTTTTTTTATTTATTTTCTTTACTTTTTCTCACAGTTAGTGTGTGTTTTCTCTCTAACCGTTCCCCCCCCCCCCCCCGCCCCGATCAACCGGTTACACCGATCTTCATCATTTTTTTTATCATCATTAATCGATTATTATCATCATCTTTAATCGTTCATTTAATTATCATCATAATCAATCGATCATTATTATCATCATCATCAATCATTCATAATCGCTTATGGTTGTTTTCGATTTGAATCAACCTGCAAGTTCACTCTCAGAAGAAGATGATGTAGCTGCTAGCAGTTCGATTAATATTGGATTTGATTCACATGTTGTACAGTTCGATTGATACTGGATGTGATTCATTTGCTTCTCATGATGATATTGCAAGCTGTGAGTAAATTGCTTATTATAGTGTAATATTGCTTATTTTATAGTTTAATTTATTGATTAGCTGTTCATTATAGTTTAATATTGCTTATTAATTAAGCTGTTAGTGTAATTAGTTTTTAACATGTTGATTTTGCTTTAAACATATTGTTATTTTGTCTTATTTTGTCTTATTTTGTGTTATTTTTGCTTATTTTGTAGTATTATTTCGTTTATTAGTTAATCTGCTTATTAGTTAACTTTATATGCGTAATATAACTTGTGATATCTTTGTTATTTTTATAGTTTTTGATGTTTACTTTGTTATGTGTTTGTATCACTAGTGATATTTAATATTTTTGACTTCTCTTGTTAACATTTTTGTTTTGGGTTATGTATCGTATCACTAGTGATATTTTATATGTTTTAATATTTACTTGTCAATATTTTTATTATGTGGTATGTGTTGTATCACTAGTGATATTTTTATTTTTTTATCAACAAAACTAAGTGTATGCTTATCTTTATTAATTTTATGTCATTTCACAATCATGTATCTCTTGTGATATAATACTGTAATGTATAATATCACTTGATTTTAAGGTATAATGTTTATTCAGGTTCTAATTTTTCAGTTATGGTGCTATATCACTTGTGATATAGCATTTAGTTCATCTAATTTTTGACATAAGTTTTGTTGTTTTATCTATTTTTAAGGTATAATTTTTATTAAGATTGTAAGCTTCTCTTGAATATCACTAGAGATGAATCATTTCATTTATCACTATAGATAAATCATTTTTAATTATCAACTTTTCTGACATCAATCAATTCAACTTTTTTATTACTGTAGGAAAAGATTGGTTGATTCCATTACTGTAGAAAAGGATAAGCTTACACCATTACTTTTTAGGAAAGGATAAGTTGATTTCACTCCTTTAATTAATTTGCTCATCAATAGCACCATCAATAGAATTTTTCATAATCTTAGCATCAAAAAGTGAAAGTACCAAGTGTTTATCACTAGGGATAAACCATAGTTAGTCATTATATCCATTCCTAAGTTAACTAGCAAAAAGAAAACAACTAATGTTCTTCTTCAACCATCTTCATGCACCTTCTGCAATCCTTTTTTTGATTGCATCTTCAACCATCTTCTTAACCTTTTCTTCTTCCTTGTTGTCTTCGCCAAACTTGTTTGCATATTCTGACATCAAACCTCTTTTTGTATTCATTTCATGCATCAGAATTTTTGTTGTGTATCTCATCCTCATGTTTGTCATTTGTTTAAGGTAGTCTCTGTTGTTTTCCTCAACAATGTCAGTCTTCCATTTTGTTGCTGACTCTCCTTGATACAATTACATGTGCATCATTGTGTATAAGCCGCTGTCAATTTTGTTTTTCTCAGTTCTCCACTTAAATTTCAAGACTTTGGCAGGTTTTTCTTGTGTGAGTTTATCGACACATGGATGCTGATGTTTTTTCAAGTATTTGAGGAATAAAGCTTTCTGCAAAAAACATTAATACTATATATTATCTCTTGGGATATTACTCTATATATTAAGTAACAATATTCAATATGTATTCAGAAATTGCTTACCACTGAATCAAAGACCTCTTGGTACTTATTGTAATCGCAATCTTTTTCATTGTCCAATATTTCTGCATTAGCTTTCAAAAGGTTGAAAACTATGACATAATATTGACCCTCAACAACTAACGGGAAGAATGCATAGCTTACGTCTTTCATCTTCTTTTTTGATTCTGAAGTATTCATTTGATTGTTGATCATATTTTCAAAAGACACATACTCCTTTGCTTCATCCTTTTCTTTGTTCAACAAATGCGCTGTCTGTTTTATGACAATATGTTAAACGAAATGAAAAAGGATTAAATTTTTTGTTATTTAAAACAGAAAACTTGGGTATTTTTTTTCTATTATATTTCAAAACTGAAACAAACTTACCACAACATTGGTAGGAAAGTAATGCCTCCTCTTATCCTTTCCACCAGATCTGATCCTTTCCTCGTAATTTAGCACTGTAACAAAAGTGTCGATTATCTGTTTTTGGATCGTAATTCCAGTTGCAAGTGACTGTATTTCTTTTCTGTTGGCAATCGTTCCTTTGCCGTCATCAAATACAACTTCCCTGCAAAAAAGAATCCGAAATGATTACGTTTTATATTTTATATACACCAGTTATTAATAACTGTAATATATCTCTTGTGATTGTTGCTATCATTTTGTTATTTTTTTAACATACTATGAGCGACAGGTAGCATATATTTCAAAAAAAAATCAATAAATAGTAAGCTTTTTACCTGATATCTCCTTGCATGTAGAATATGCTTCTAGCACAAAGAATTTCATCTTTATCTACATTTTCTCATGTTTTTACCATCTTATTCATGAATGGTGATTTCAAATAAATTGATGGTTTTGTTATCATTTTTCCTTTGTTTTTTGGTTCATCTTTGCTACTTTTGTCCGCACTTTCTTGACCTTTTCCAAAAATCTTTTCTTGAACTTTTGGGCTTTCAAAAGTATTAGAAACTTTTGTAGCCTGTGATTCTTCTGTTCCTATAATTTTTTCAATTTAGATAATAGATCATTGCATAATAATAAAAATGTTGTATCTTGTTTTTTACCTGTATGGGCAGTGCCAGCATCTTTCTTTTCAGCTGCTTCTTTCTTCTTTGAAGCAGCTTCCTTTTCAGCTTTTTCCTTTTCAGCTGCTGCTTTCTTTTTAGCTTCATCTTTCTTCTTTGTAGCTGCTAGCTTTTCAGCTTGTTTCTTCTTTGTTGCTGCTAGCTTTTCGGCTTCTTCCTTCTTCTTTGTAACTTCTAGCTTTTCAGATTGTTCTTTGTTTGCTGCTGCTAGCTTTTCGGCTTCTTCCTTCTTCTTTGCTGCTGCTAGCTTTTCAGCATGTTCCTTCTTTGCTGCTGCTAGCTTTTCGGCTTTCTCCTTCTTCTTTGCTGCAGCTATCTTTTCAGCTTCTTCTTTCTCCTTTGCAGCAGCTTCCTTTTCAGCAGCTTCTTTCTCAGCAGCTTCCTTTTCAGCAGCTTGTCTCATTTCGCTGGCTTTGTCGGCTTCTTTTTCTTCTGCAGCTTCTTTTACTGATATTTCAGCATCTATTCCCATTTCAGTAGGTTCATTCTCTTCTTCAACATCCACCTCATTATTATCAGCACCATCCTCATTACCATCACCATTACCAACACCACTAGTTCCTGCTCTTTCTTCATCTTTACGGAAACCTTTTGTGAACTCTTCTTTGAACTTTTTAACATATAATGTTAACCTTTCATCTCCACTGAATAGTTCATCCATCTCCGTATACTCTTTCAACAAATGCTCAAGCTCCGTTTTCTCTTTCAATACATTTTGAAACTTTTCTTCTATTGTCTCATAGACTAACTGTTTTTTAAATATATAAAAAAACAATATAAGAATTTATCTCTGGTGATATATCATACATAGTAGTATCTCTATTCATTATCTCTGGTGATATATCATATATATTACTGTTTTTAGGGGCAATTGCATATATCCCCATTAAAAATTGCATATTTGCATATATAACCAAAACATGCTTAACTTGCATTGTACATCATGTATTGAAAACTTGTATTTTGGGTATATATTCAAATATTCAAGTTTTATTGGGTATATATTCAATTCTCCCTATAAATTAAAACTTAATTTTTACAAATTACTTTCTTCTATTATCATATATTATACCAAAAAAAATATAAGCATGGTACCATCTCTATAAGCATATAATTAGTGATATAAGCATTTATCACTGGTGATATATCATACATAGTACTATCTCTATAAACATAGGAGATAGTACTTTGTATGATATATCACTGGTGATATATCAAGTATTTTTGAGTTAATAAAGATATTTTTTACAACTAACTGACCTCTCTCAGTTTCCGTTTATCAGCGTCTTTTTCATCCTCATCTTCATTATCATCATCTTCAATAACTTCCACCAATCCAATACGACGTTTAGACATCTCAAAATTCTCTCTATCCACAGCATCCTGGCTGGTCCAATTCCTTAATGCATGCCATTTACGTTGCATCATCACCATACCATCAATTTTCGTATAATGCAAGTAAATGAGTTGTTATTAAATCAAATACACAATGAATTAAAATATGTTTTAGTATTTTTTTGAGTAAATTGCAAAAATGGCCCTTGTGGTTTGGCCAAATTACAGATTTGGTCCGTCAAATTTTGAAATTGCAAAAAACGTCCTTATTTTGAAGGTTTAGTTCCACTTTTAGTCGTCGATTCGAAATGACTAAAATACCCCTCTGCAATTTGGCCAAACCATAAGGACCATTTTTGCAATAATAAAAAATAAATAAAAAATCTGTAAAAAAAAAAATTAATTTTTTTTATTTCGGTTTCAGTTTACGAGCAATAATATAAAAACTTTTTTTTTTAATTTCGGTTTCAGTTTACGAGCAATAATTTAATTCTTTTTTAATTTCGGTTTCAGTTTACGAGCAATAATAAAAAAAATATATTAAAATTTTTATTTATTTCGGTTTCAGTTTACGAGCAATAATAAAAAGAATTAAAAAAGTTTAATTTTTTTTTTATTATTGCTCGTAAACTGAAACCGAAATAAAAAATAATAATCTTTTAAAAAAAAATTATTATTGCTCGTAAACTTAAACCGACATAAAAAAAATTAATTTTGTTTAAATATTTTTTTTATTATTGCTCGTAAACTGAAACCGAAATTAAAAAAATTAATAATTTTTAAATTTTTTTTATTGCTTGTAAACTAAAACCGAAATAAAAAAAATAAAATTTTTAATTTTTTTTATTATTGCTTATAAACTGAAACCGAAATAAATAAATAAAAATAAAAATTTTAAATTTTTTTTTATTATTGCTCGTAAACTGAAACCGGAATAAAAAAATTTAAAATTTTTAAATTTTTTTTTATTATTGCTCGTATACTGGAACCGAAATAAAAAAATTAAAAAAAAACCTCTTACAGATTTTTTTAAAATTTTTAATTTTTTTTATTATTGCAAAAATGGTCCTTGTGGTTTGGCCAAATTGCAGAGGGGTATTTTAGTCATTTCAAGTCGACTAAGGACCA
>BQNB010116529.1:0-21347 GCA_026074375.1 Tanacetum coccineum
GGGTCAATTTGGGACCTTTGATTAGAAAGCATGTTAATGTCAGGGTCTTTGAACTAAAATTTTAAGTTTTAAAACTTGGATCAATTCTAGACATCTTATAGAAGCTCCAAAATTTGGCCTCACACTCATTTCTATTTTAGTTTAGGATTTATGACTAAAACGGCAAAACTAAGAAATTCAGTTAAAAATCTGGTTTGACCTTCGGTTAGTAAAAGTTGATTTTCCGTTGATTGGTAATTGAGTTGAATGATTGGCTTAATGTTTTGAAAAATAGACTTCAAGGCCTTTCCAGTGGTGAAAGCCTCATGTATATATCTTTTATGGTTTAGGATTTATGCTCTCTTGAAAATGACTAAAATCAGAAAATTGACCACATCCAATTGAGATAGGAATTAAGGGACGAGAGTTAGTAAATGTTTATTTTAGTTTGACTTCAGGTTAGACATCATTATACTTTATAAAAACACTTTGGTTTAGTCTTGGTGCAATATTGTTTATGTTTCGAATTCTTTAACTAGTATTGTATAACTATTCTATTATAATGATATCATATATCATTCTAATTCGCGACTTGCTTTATAGGTCTCGACTAATATTTGGAGTCATATTCTCATTGTTGGTTTCTCTTCGATCATCTACTTACGGTGAGTTCATAGCCCCATCTTTTCTTCTTTAATGGTTTTCATAACTATTTTCGGGGTGAGAATACATGCTCGTTTTACCAAATAACTTATTGATTCCAATTTCATAAGCGTTACATGAATATTTTTACTAAAGACTTTACTTGCTCTTCACATGATTTCTAATACATGTTTGATACATGGCTGTATACCATTGAATTTATTTAGGCTTGACATCCATGGCGCGATCACCCCTAAAGGACATTTTGTATTGAGAATTTCTTAAGGTATATTGCAATATTACCTTGTTGAATTGGACACAAGTGCTTGAAGGGTATGCTTGACCCGATTATGAGTTTATCTGCATGAGTACCTATTGCAAAAAGGCCCCGAATTTCATGCACTGTTAATTACCTATTGATGTCGGTGAACCGATAGTACGCACTAGTAGTTTCTCATTAGGTCGTGGACTGAACTGTAGGGGTTGTGACATTCCATGGCATGATCACCCCATAAAGGACATTTTGTATTGAGAATTTCTTAAGGGATATTTGCAATATTACCTTGTTGAGCGGGCATATTATAATGGCTTATTTCATATGCCTTGGGGTTAAGTTTCAGTGGCATGACTCTTACATGCTCTCGATAATATATTAATTCATTTATTGACATTGCATTCGTTACCACTATCGCTGGCTGTATCTTATACCTTGTGGTCCAATTACTAACATTAACTTGATTTATGAATCCTTACTTATTTCGAAAATAGTTCTTTGAAATGTTGTGTAACGACTGCTTTTCTTTCAGAAATATTACTTGAATTATTTCAACACTGCTTTTCTCTTAAAACTCCTATGAATTCACCAACATTATTGTTGATGTTTTTGCATGTATTTTCTTAGGTTTTATATTGCTAGCTTGCGATTGGGGCATATTCGAGGCAGTATGGATATCAAAAAACTCAAGGACTCAGTTTTCTTCACATTTGATAACTTTTTAACTTCAAATATACAAAAGGAGGACACGTTTGAACTCTTTTACTTCTTGTTAAATTTATAAAATTATTGGGACCTGATTTTTACTCTGAAATTTTATCGAATGTGACTTTTTATTAAACGTATCTTTAAGGTCTTTTCTGTAACTTGTACTTTATACGATGGAAATAGCACCCCAATGTAGGTATTTCGTAACGAGTGATTTTATGGGGCTGTCACAATGCTAAAGCCCACAGCTCAAAACACAACCATATATGTGATCTAACATCCCTATCTAAGGTCAATATATGTGTACTGTTGAAGGCGCTTGTTTTAATGTTTTCAAGGTCGTTAATAAAGATAAAGGTTTAAGATTAGGTTTTCTTAGAATTAGGGTTTCTAAGGCTTGAAGCTTGGGTTTGTATCTTAAAACTAGGGTTTTGTTTTTTTTAGATCTTGTTTTTCTTCATACCTAATTCTCTATTAAGGCTTATCTAAAAAACCCACAATCTGCTTTTACATTTGTGGTTTTATGTATTTTAGTAATGTTTATATAGTAAATCAACCCCATCTAGAAACTTTATTAAACTTGTTAATAAGGATTTTTTACAATTTGTTCATCGGTTTGATACAACTTTTTCTTTCGTTACTGTTGATGTTGGGACTTGTTATAAGGGAAGTAATAAGTATTATACAAGTATGCGTTAGTTATAAAGAAGCTTATATGAACTAGGTTAGTTTAAAAGTTATTATTTAAGGTTTATAAGTAAAAATCGAATATGTAGGACTTGTGTTGCATTGACAAATAATGACTTAAGGACCTAAAGTGACAAGGTAAAATATGATTTATGTTTTATAGAGGACTTGTAATAAAGTATTTAAAACAAAAAACCTTATAAAAACTTGTTTTAAAACACATTTAACAATAAGATCAAAGCCTACTATTTGGAATTCGATATTTAAGGATTCATTTTATTTTTTATAGTAATTACTACAAGTTACAATGGGATCGTAGGCATGCAAAGAACTAACAAAAATGGTTTTATAACAAGAAGATACGCCATTTGCAAAGTTTACGATAAATAAATTGCTCTTTATAAAAATAATTTATTATAAAACTTATTATTTTCAATTGGATAAAATTATACAATTTATTTTTCATAAAAAAGTACATATTTTTAGGATTTAAAACCTTAATAATCATAATTTTTTTCGATCATAACGGAAAGAGTATGGATATTTACATGTAATTACGATAACTAAAAGTTTATAAAATTTTTTTATAAACTATGAACAGTAAAAATCACTATTATTCTAAGATACTTTTTGAAAAATATCATTCTTTGATAGAACTTTTAATTACGAAGACGTGCTCAAAAGAATTACTAAAATCAGAGTTAAAACGAATAAGATACGACTTTTAAGAGTTTACGATAATTAAATTTATAAAACTAAATTTTAAACAGTCAGCTTGAGCAGCTAAAAGGTACTGTTCACCAGAGGACTTAAAAAAATGAAAATGTAATATTTTGATAACTCTTCTAAATACGAAAGCGTTGAAATAAGGTAACGTACGAAACAGACTTATAACGAGGAAAGTTACGAACATTTTTACTATTGAAAATTTAAAAAACATTGTTACTGTTTATAAATATTTTTTCTTCTATACACAATAGATGGTGTATGTTCGTCTATATAAAATTATACATGTTTTTAGTTATTCAAAGTACTTAGTACTCATACGACCTAGAATTAATTAGGTTGCATTCGGGCGTATTCGTGACACATTTTCAATTTGTGATTTAGATTATTGATTCACTCACTCAAGGTGAGTTCATACCCCTGTTTTACCATTTATAATGATTTACAGTTTTGGGGTGAGAAATCAACCATATGACATGTTTTAACAATTAGATTGCAAGTGGACCATTTTACATTATCGATTAACTGTGTTTGATAAGTATTGATATCCCTCATGAGCCCATTATCATGAACTGTCAATTACTTGTTGTGAGCGACGGAATGTTATAATAATAGATCTATTTGGCGATTGAAACCCCGTTTGGGTGAGTCTCATGCTCACTGTGCGGTTGCCAGACAAATGTCAGATTTTAGGATTATATGGGTTAGAACCATACTACATAAACGGGCTATGTTGGCAAATTTATATTGCCATTTAATTACACTGTAGAGCATTTAGTTGTCATGAGCCTTAGGAAGCGTAATTTCATTCATTGATGTTTGCATCTGTTTCATTATCATGGGGAAATCTTGCGGTCCTACATTATACATTTTACAAACCTATGAATTCACTAACATTATTGTTGACGTTTTAAAGCAATGTTTTCTCAAGAGATCAATGAGGTTTAGATCACAACACCTTCACCGAATCTACAAGAATCCATGATTACATATTATTATCTATCTTATTTCATATGTTTATTACTTAATATTATCATTTAAAACACTTAAGGTAACTAAATTAGAGTTTTCTAAATTTCCAAAATCTGCCAACATTTTAAGCAAGTTTCACGATGTTAAAGACCCATTAAACGACCTCCAAAAGTTCTATAAAAAATCACAGAGGTTCCCACATGTGTATAGTACACCCATGATCATTGGTTTAATTTATTTCCATGTTTAAGTATCCCTTTGACCCTTGTTACCCAAAACTGACCCGAATTTTGACCTGGCAGAACCTTTGAAAAGTTGACGCGTAAAAACCTTACTTAGACAACTCAGAAAATTCTGAAAAAAAATCATAGATGTAGCACATATCTTGAAGATTTACCAAAATCAAATTTTAAAGTCTAACTCCTTACGGTTTGAGAATTAAAAACAAACACTACAACTGAAATTTCCAGGCAGAATCTACAGTTTTGATACTTAATCTTATAAAATCTAAAAATTGACTTTCCCGGCCTCCAATTGACATGAGTCTGGATTTTCCAGAAACTAGACTCCTTGAATTTCACTTTAGGCTCAAGAATTATGTCAAAACCAGTTTTTATCATTAAGATATACTCCGTTGAACATGACCTAAATTCTGCCTAGAATTATTAACCATGAAAACCCAAATTAACCCATTCAAAAACCAACCTAGGGGTTTCTAATCTTGTAGTTTTTTTATTAATAACATCATTAATGATCATCTTAGGGTTTCATAACATGAATTTAACCATTTTAATTAGATTAAACCCTAGAGAAAATTGACAAGAACATAAACACATTATTTCTTACAATCTTTTACGTTTTTATGAAAACTTTTGCATATGTAATCATGCTGACGCAAGAATGAAACAAAATCAAGAATACTATGGATGATGGTGGAGTACAAAATCAAAAACACCAAGAATACACAAAGATTGAGATTAAACAACCAAGACACCATAAACTTTTTTGCTAATTCTGAGGAGGATTACACAAGATTTTTGGGAGTGAAATTTTTGAAAGAATTATGGAGAATGGGGAGAGAGGGGCCGGATTTTATAGGGAAAAGAGGAGGGGACAAAATCTTTTTATTCCTTTAGAAAGATTTCACACTATCCTACCTTCATTCTAAAATGGTGCTAACAAATAATAAGATATGGTGTGTTTAAACACACATATGGCGGTTACATATAAAGAGGAGGGGGACCAAAAAAATATTTTCTTCCATTTTGAAGTTTACACAATTATTTACTAAACATTTTACTTTATTGACTTAAAATAGGTTTTAAACAATAAAGGAAGGTAAATAAACCTAAATAACCAAAAATCAAAAATATTTTATTATCATTTAGGGGGGGAGCCGGATTTTATTCATTTAAATTAGGAATTTATATTTTTTTTATTAACAATATATCTTATGTTATATCTCTAATATTTACAAATATTTATATTTTTGGGTTTTACACACAAACACGATTAGATGGTGATGTAACTATATAGAATTGTATATGGTTTTATAATCTCTATGTGATAGTATTATATGGCCTCCTATAACTTAATTAGGTTGCATTCGGGTTTTATCGACGCTATTTTCTGTGATACATTGATATTCATTTACTGAGGTGAGTTCATAGCTTCCACTCGTTTACATTGATAGATTTTACAATTTTTGAGGTGAGCCTATATGCATGTTTTACAAATTGGATGCAAAGTGTACATTTTAACATGATTAAGAGCTTTGCCTAAGTAGACGATAACCCTTTCTGACCATTATCATGAACTGCTTCAATTGCTTAGTGTTGTAAGCGCAAATGTTATGATAGTTCTATCAAGGTTTGACATACCGTTCGTTGGGTGATTAGCTATAATCAATGACAAACGGAACATATACCATGTCGGACATAGGATGTGCGGGTTTAGAACATCATCAACGGGCATTGTTTGGCTATTTAAATTGCATCAATTTATGTCGAGATTCGTGTCATGAGTTAGGGAAACGTATTACATTTTATGATGTTGCATCTGTGGCATTGATATTGGGGAAGTCTTGCGTCTACACTAAAACATTTATTAACCTTTGAATTCACTCAACAACTATGTTGACGTTTAAAGCATATTTTTCAGGAGGTCAATATGGCACGAGGTGTAGGATTTGGATTGCTTTACCCTTTGGGATATATTGTATGAACCAGAAACTTGTATTTTCGTATTTTAAACAAGTAAAGCTTCGGGCTTTTGTAACAAACACTTTGCTAAATCCAATGTATCAATTTTAAACAACTTTTTGGCCGTTCATATATATATCTTGTGCTATTGATCTTTGATTTGTTAAACACTCTCAACCCATAATTCTGCTACGACCAATTTGGGGGATGTTACAGATTTGGTATCAAGATCAAGGTTATATAGAAACCAGGTCAAATTGTTTTTGCTGGACTATAACCATTTTTAAACATTACATTCATACAAAAGGGGTTTACACGGGACATACATATAAACATACATACATGCATACACTAGTTGCTGCATTAGTTGGTTAGACTAGATGCATTCATGATTGATATACGTGTTCATAATATATATGTTATTACAAAAGAGTTCTTATATTTTATTAACCTTATATAAGCTACCTTTTTATTTTCATATTTTGTTCAGGTCGGATTTCAGAGGATTCTACAGTTACTTACACGGGGTATCAGCCCATTTGAGGATCTGTCAGACATTGATCGGGAGTGTCGTTACACGGGGTTAGATGGATTATCTGTGATGCCGGAGGACCATATGTTATGTTGCATGCCGCTTTTCAGGCCCCACCATCGTCGGACTACGTGCTAGCCCGGAGGATAGCCACAGGTACCACCTCACAGGCTTTGTTACGGAGCTATTTTTTCTGCCTGTATATCCAGAGTTCTGCACCAGAGGATGAGGTATTCCCAGCTGAGGAGCAGCCACTGCCTGCTGCTGCCTCACCCACTGCTGAGTCACTAGGTTATGTTTCGGAGTCCGATCCGGGGATGGACCCGAAAGGAGGACGATGAGGATCCCGAGGAGGATCCAGCTGATTACCTACTGTAGGGACAATGACGACGATGTGGATGATGAGGAGACCTCCAGAGATTGATGCTGACGATGAGGAGAGGAATGAGAAGGAGGAGGAAGCTCAAAGCTCGGCGACTCTGTCCCACACATGTACGTCGTTTCCATTGCTAGGGATGTCTATCCTGAGTTCTAGTAACATGTACCACTTTTCCTCCTAGGGGAAGAGGTTGAGAGACTTCTTGCCTTACCTAATAAACTCACTATCTCTACTTTACCCACTATATACCACTACCACAGATACCATCCCTACCACTACCTGTATCGCCCTTGCCACTACCTGCTAGTCCCACTCATCTATTGGGCTACAGAGCTGTGATGATCTGACTGAGAGCCAAGGCACCATCTACTTCTCATTTACTACAACCATATATCATACTCTCACATACCAGCGCATTAGAGACACCGCCCCTTTTACCTATACCTCTACCTACTTCATCACCACCTTTGCTCCTTACCTTTACTGACAGTCGAGTAGATGCTCCTGAGGTTACCTTACCACCTCAAAAGAGGTTATGTATTGCTCTTGGTCCAAGATTTGAGGTCGGTAAGAGTTCATTTGCTCCCACTGCTAGACCCTCTGGAGATTTTAAAGCAAACTAAGGATTTGTTGCTACTTTAGATGATGAGATAAAGAGAGACCCAGAGAGAGATAATGGTTATGGGATTACCGACACTTGGGATGAGATGCTCATGGGCATTTCAGGGTCACCAGCTACTAATGAGACAGAGTTAGGTCGGAGGGTGACAGACCTTGTCATGACTGTGAGACATGATACAAATGAGATCTATACAAGGCTGGATGATGCCTAGAGTGAGCGACAGTTGATGGCTGGTCGGCTTAACATGTTGTATAAGGATAGGCGTGCACATGCTCGTACAGCTTTACTTATGGAAAGAGAGGTTAGGATGTCTCAGGAGGCTTGAGGATGGTTTATGGATGCTAGTGACCTTGCACGTTCGGAGGTTACGACATCACGTACTACAGTGTTAACACAACAGTCAGAGATTGCAGCTTTTGTAGCAGCGACGCACCAGACAGGGACAGCTCATAGGGCACTTTGACTGCTGGAAGAGACTAATGACATAGATGACAAAGTTTGAGAGACAGCAGGGACTCGCTAAAGGTCCGACACAGCCCGATGCATCGGAGAAGGCCGGTAGCAGTTCGTAGATCTTGTTAGAGCTAGCTATTTTGTATAGCCTTCTAAGTATTATGGGTAACTCCCGGCTAGTAGGGCTTTAGGTTGTATATTTTATCTTGTAACCTAATCGTTGTGATCATTTTGTATCTGAACCAATCATGTATGTTTTCTAATTATATATGGGGGAATGGTTGTTTTTCTGTCACGGTTATATCGATTTGTTAGGGAATGAATGTTAGTTAATATTATCAATTGTTAATTTCATATTCAGTGTTGAATTCACTGTGTGATGTAATCTCATTTTATTTATCATGTATATGTCATGTCATGGTTATGATTGTATGAAATCTAACGGGTATTATATTTTCTTATGATTGAAGAAAATGGCACCAAAAAGAACCATAAGGTCTAGACCAGCACAAACAACTCCACCACTCTCGTCACGATCTAGTAATCTGAAGGAAATGATCGACCAAGGCGTTACTGCTGCCTTAGCAGCACGTGGCAGAAACACGAATGGCGATGACAGCCATGTTTCGGGAACATGCGTTAGACGGATAAAACGAGTTACTAGAGAGTGCACTTACCCAGACTTCATGAAGTGCCAACCTCTAAATTTCAAGGGCTAAGGAAAGGTGTAGGTCGTAATTGATTCCAATGGTTTAGAAAATGGAAACTGTTGTTCAACAATTATGCACTCTCTGTGGAAAACCGAATCAAGTTTTCCACTTGTTTCTTCTGTGGCATAGTGCTATAACATGGGTGGAATTCTCGTTAGGACTAGTTGGTCTTGATGTTGCGTATGCATATGACTTGGACAGACCTGAAAAAGAAGATGACTGACACGTATTCCGAGAGAAGCGAAATGAAAAAGTCGGCTGAGTTGTTGAATTTGAAGGTAAAAGGTACCGACGTAATAGGGTACAACCAACGTTTTTAGGAACTAGCATTGTTGTGTGTTAGAATGTTTCCTGAAGAGTCTGACAAGATTAAGAGATATGTCGGTGGTTTGCTCGACATGATCCACGGAAGCGTAGTAGCGTCAAGGCCTAAAATAATGCAGGATGCAATTAAAATGGCCACTAAACTGATGGATAAGAAAATCCGCACTTTTGCTAAGAGTCAGATAGAGACCAAAAGAAAGCAAGATGATAACCAACAACAATAACAGAACAAGAGGCAGAACACGACAGGCCTTTACACTGCAGGATGGTGAGAAAATTCATATGGGGAATTTATACCCTATGCTCAAATGCAACGTATCACCACGATGGTCCATGTGCTCCTAAATGCCACAAATGCAACAAAGTTGGCCATTTTGCCCGTGACTGTAGGAGTACGGCAAATGCCAACAATGCTAACAACCAGAAGGGCACTGGGTCGGGTCAGAAGCCTACTTGCTATGAGTGTGGAGTTCAGGGACATTTTAAGAGGGAATGTCCAAAGCTGAAGAACAACAACAACCGTGGTAACCAAGTTGGAGGTGGCAATGCTCCAGCCAAAGTGTATGCGGTAGGGCATGCGGGGACAAACCCAGACTCCAACGTCGTGACGGGTACGTTCCTTCTAAACAACCGCTATGCTTCTATCTTATTCGATACTGGTGCCGATAGGAGTTTTGTGTCTACTGCATTTAGCTCCCAAATTGATATCACACCAACTGCATTAGATCACTATTATGACGTTGAACTAGCCGACGGGAGAATAATTGGGTTGAACACTATCCTTAGGGGTTGTACATTAAACATCCTGAACCACCCATTCAACATAGACTTAATGCCCGTAGAACTTGGTAGTTTCGACGCTATAATTGGTATGGATTGGTTGGTAAAGTACCAAGCAATCATTGTGTGTGCCGAGAAGATCGTTCGTATCCCCTGGGGAAATGAAACTCTAATCGTTCACGGTGACGGAAGCAACCGGGGAAACGAGGCTCGTCTGCACATTATCTCGTACACCAAAACACAAGAATACATGCTAAAAGGATGTCCAGTCTTTTTGGCAAACGTTACTACAAAGGAGACGGAAGACAAGTCGGAGAAGAAGCGACTTGAGGACGTACCGATAGTTCGAGATTTTCCTGATGTATTCCCTGAGGACTTGCCGGGTCTTCCTCCGACTCGACAAGTGGAATTTCAAATCGATCTGATACCTGGTGCTGCACCTGTAGCACGGGCACCTTATCGATTGGCACCTTCTGAAATGAAAGAGTTGTTGAAGCAACTGAAAGAACTATCTGACAAGGGCTTTATAAGACCCAGTTCCTCACCTTGGGGAGCTCCGGTCTTGTTTGTCAAAAAGAAGGATGGATCGTTTCGAATGTGCATCGACTATCGGGAACTGAACAAGCTGACAGTGAAGAATCGTTATCCACTCCCAAGGATCGACGATTTGTTTGATCAACTACAAGGATCCAGTGTTTATTCTAAGATAGACCTGCGATCAGGTTATCACCAGCTTCGAGTACGGGAAGAGGATATTCCAAAAATGGCATTCCGAACTCGGTATGGTCATTACGAGTTCCAAGTTATGCCATTTGGCTTGACGAACGCACCAGCGGTATTTATGGACCTCATGAACCGCGTGTGCAAGCCATTTTTGGATAAATTTGTGATTGTCTTTATTAACGATATCCTTATCTACTCCAAGAACAAGAAGGAACATGAAGAACACCTTAAGGCAGTTCTGGAATTGCTTAAGAAAGAGAAGTTGTATGCTAAGTTCTCTAAATGTGAATTTTGGATTCCTAAGGTACAATTTCTTGGCCACGTGATTGATAGTCAAGGCATTCACGTGGACCCCGCCAAAATCGAATCCATAAAGGACTGGGAATCTCCTAAAACACCAACGGAGATTCGCCAATTCTTAGGTCTCGCTGGGTACTACCAAAGATTAATCGAAGGATTTTCGAAGATTGCTAAGTCGATGAACAAGCTTACTCATAAAGGAGTTAAGTTCGATTGGGGAGACAAGCAGAAAACCGCCTTTCAGTTATTAAAGCAGAAGTTGTGCAGTGCGCCAATTCTGGCTTTACCTGAGGGAAACGAAGATTTCATAGTCTATTGCGATGCGTCGCATAAGGGATTGGGTGTTGTATTAATGCAAAGCTAGAAAGTAATTTCTTATGCATCACGCCAATTAAAAATTCATGAGAAGAACTATACAATTCATGATTCGGAACTTGGATCGGTAGTGTTTTCTTTGAAACTTTGGAGACACTATTTGTACGAAACCAAGTGTATGGTGTTCACGGATCACAAGAGTCTACAACACATTCTTAATCACATACACTATTTTTGATCAAAGGAGCTGAACATGATACAACATCATTGTATAAGTTGCTCACGATATGATTGGGAAATACGTTAAGCAAATGTAGTGGCCGATGCCTTAAGCTGTAAAGAACGGAATAAGCCATTACAGGTTCGAGCCTTAGTCATGACTATTGGTTTGAATATTCCCAAACAAATTTTGAATGCTCAGATAGAGGCATGGAAACCAGAGAACATCAAGAACTAAGATGTTGGAAGTATGTTGATTGAAAATTCAAAGGATCTAGAGAAACTTAGAACGAAGAAGTTGGAACCTCGCGCGGATGGAACTCTATGCTTAAATGGCAGGAGTTGGTTACCATGTTATGGCGATTTGAGGACTGTGATCATGCACGAGTCCCATAAGTCAAAATACTCTATCCCATCCGGTTCTGACAAGAAGTATCAGAAATATGAAAAGAAGCAAAGTTGTGGCCCAATATGAAGGCCTACATGATCGCCACCTTATTGTTAACAAATGTTTGATATGTGCTAAGGTCAAGGCTGAACATCAAAGACCATCAGGTTTGTTAGTGCAACCCGAGATACCTCAATGGAAGTAGGATAATATCACGATGGATTTTATCACGAAGCTTCCTAAGTCGTCGCAAGGTTACGACACCATTTGGGTCATTGTTGACCGACTCACGAAACCCACAATCTTCGTACCAATAAGGGAAACTAATCTCATGGAAAAATTGGCAAGGATGTACCTGAAAGAGGTAGTCACGAGGCATGGGATACCTGTCTCAATATTTTTGATTACCCCCCTTGGACCCTAGTGTGCATCAAA
Organism: Tanacetum coccineum; assembly: GCA_026074375.1. Classification (NCBI taxonomy): domain Eukaryota; kingdom Viridiplantae; phylum Streptophyta; class Magnoliopsida; order Asterales; family Asteraceae; genus Tanacetum; species Tanacetum coccineum. Next base: position 12,370 of record BQNB010116529.1, read on the forward strand.
TTTTGAGGTCACTTTAGAAGGGCATGGGTACGAAAATTGGATATGAGTACTGGCATATCGAGTCCTACAAACGACCTGGACCAAAGCAAAGGACTATTAAGATCTCCGAGGATATGCTGCGAGCTTGTATGAATCAACTTGGAAAGGTGATGGGTTTAACATTTTCCATTATTACGAGTTTCTCATATAGCAATAGTTATCACGCCTAGCATTAATGCTGTACCATTTAAGCACTTACGGCAAAAGTGTCCATTTCACCTGTTTAGATTGGACCGAGTGTTAAGAAGTTCAACTCACTGGTCCATAGATAGTTCAAGAGACAACCGAGAAAATCACTCAGATCAAGCAAAGAATTCAAGCTGCTCGTGATCAACAAAAGAGTTACGCCGATTTAAAGCGCAAGCCGATGAAATTTCAAGTTGGAGATAGAGTTATGCTCAAGGTTTCACCTTGGAAAGGTGTAGTACGTTTTGGCAAATGGGGGAAGTTAAACCCTAGATATGTTGGACCTTTCAAGGTACTGGAAAAGGTTGGATCAGTTGCTTACAAGCTTGAGCTTCCTCAAGAGTTGAGCAGGGTTCACAATACATTTCATGTATCCAACTTGAAGAAGTGCTATGCCGACTAACCATTAGCCCTTTTTATTTTTAGTTCCGTATATGGACTCCATTGAATGACAATCATCATTTTGCGCGGAACCAGTAAATATCATGAGATCGTGTAAGTAAACGATTGAAGCAAACCGTATTTTCAATCATTAAGGTTGATGGGAACTTTAAGAGAGATCCTGAGTTCTCATAGGAAGGGAAGATCAATTCCGGAAGAAGTATCCACACCTCTTCACAAAGACCGCACCGTCGTCAAGTGCCGCATCTTAAGCCTTGAGGATAAGGATCATTTAACGGGGGAAGACTATAACATCCTGTGTTTTGGGGTCATTTACGACATCATTTATTTCACTATTTATTTTTAGTCGTGTACGCGTTTCCTTTTAATTTTAAGTGTTAAGTTAAATCGCGTAAACTAAAAATGATCATTCAACGTAAATGGGCATCAAACAATTAAATGTTTACGTCAAGCAAGTATTAAATAATTATTTAAGTAGTAAATATATTATCTTGCACAATTGATATTTATTTGGTTACGTAAAGTGTTTACGTTTCGCGATAAAATACATTTAGGCATTCACCGAACCACCAAAATTTATCTACGCTTCAACAAATACCCATGCTTATACCTAATGCTTAAAGTTTTATAAAAATTCACCTATGTTACTCATGGTAGCTAAATTGTACATAAAGGAAACCAACTAAACACTAAATGTTACAAGTATACACATTATAATTTACCTATACCCACTTAAAACTTCAAGTATGCAAAATATCTTTTATAAAAGATCAAAAAAACTAGTACTTCCTCCCCCTCCTAAATTTGGTAGGATGACTCCCATATTAGGGAACCAAGAGCACACAAACACTTATTCAAGACTTGTACAACTTATAACTCATAATACCTAAGTGTCATAACTAGTAGAATTGACCAAGGACTTCCTCATTTCACTCATCTTGTCTTGGAATTCTGCAAGTGGTCTTGGACTAGTCAAAGAGGTATATAATTCAAGTCACTAAAGAGAACACACACACACACTCATTTCCTTAGTGAAAAAAACAAAATCTCTCATTTTTGCCCTCTCCTCCCTTACACATTACAAAATTTATTTACAACATATTCAAGTGTTTCGTCCAACTTATCTAATATTACTACCATGGTGATATTGAAAAGGTTTAGTTTAGTATGTTAAAAATGTTTAAACAAGCTAGGATCAAGATTGGGTTTTCATAAAATTAGTGTTTTCATAGACTTTGGATAGCAATGTTTGTTTTGCTAAGACAAATGTTTAACAATGTTTGTTCAACATCTTACAGCATATTAAGGTTATCTAAAAACCCTAATCACTTTACATTCATGATTTTATGCATATATGATGTTTGTATAGTTAATCACCATCTAAGAAACTTATTTACTTGAAAATGGATTTTTACTTATGATCATGGTATGATATACTTTTACATATGTTATATGGATCTTAATATCATGTGGGAATGGAAGTACAAGTATTGCACAAGTGTGGTTTATGTATAAAAAGTATATATAAACTAGTGGTTTTAAAAGTTACCTAATAAGTTTATAAGTATAAAGACTTGTTGATCTTGTTATCTTGGACAATAATTGGACAAATCATGGACTAAGGACTAATGGTTGTAGAGGACTTGTAACAAGTTACTAAACTAAAAAGTTACAAAAATAAGTTGAAACACATTATTAACTAAAAACCCAAAACATTCTGTGTAAATTCGAAATATAACATATTTATTTTATATTTTTATAAAATACTACAAGTTACAACGATCCTAGGCATGTACAGAACTTGAAAAACCAATTTATAACGAAGAAGATACGGCATTTGCAAGTTACACGATAATAAACTCGTTTATAAAAGAAATTTTATAAAAACTCATTATAAACCACCTATAATATAAAAGGTTGGATATTCTTCTCAGATAGTACATATTCTTAGGATTTCAAAACATTAAGAATCATAATTTTTCGATCAATAACGAAGGAGTTATGGATTTATTTTTTGTTTACGACAATTAAAGTTTATAAAAATAATTTTATAAACTGAACAGTAAAAATCACTGTTCATCTCAGATACATTTTGGAAAATACATTAATTAGATAAAACTTTTAATTATGAAGACGTGCTCGAAAGAATCACTAAAATCAGAGTTAAAACGAATAAGATACGACATTTACAAATTTACGATAACTAAATTTATAAATTTATAAAAGTGCATGAACAGTAAAAAGTACTGTTCACCAGAGGACTTAAAATATGAAAATGTAATATTTTGATAACACATCTTAATACGAAAGCGTGGACAATAAAACGTAAAAGCGGACTTAAATACGAGAAAGTTGCCGTATTTACTAAAGAGATATTTATAAACGTTTTTACGTTATAAATATGATTTCACAAATATGATTAGATGGTGATGTAGCTATATAGAATTATATGTGGTATTAGTTAATCAAAGTGCTTAGTACTTATACGGCCTATAATTAATTAGGTTGCATTCGGGCGTATTTGTGACGCATTTTCACGTATTTGATTTACATTGTTAAGAGATATTTATAAACGTTTTTACTTTATAAATATTGATTTCGACAAATACGATTTAGAAAGCTGATGATGCATATAGAAATATAAGTTGTATTAGTTTAATCAAGTGATTATTACTTATACGTGCCTATAATTTAATTTATGTTTCATATCGGGCGTATTTGTGAAGCATCTTACACATATTTGATTTACATGTTAACACATACCACTATCGAGGTGAGTTCATAGCCCCATGTTTATACCGTATAATAGTTTTAGCAAATTGTTATGGGTGAGAAACATATGCATTTTGTTATAATTGGAAAGACAAGAGACGTTTACATTACGATTACGTGTTTGTCTAAGTAGGCGATATCCCTCTGAGCCATTACATGACTGTCAAATTACTTGATGTGAGCACTGAAGTTATAAAAGGAATATTTGGGATGACATCCCCATTTAGACATGAGTCCTGCTCACTTATGCCGGTATGCCGGACAACGAACGTATACCATGTCGGATTCGGGATGTTGTGGGTTAGAACATCATCACGGGCAATGTTGGCAATTTATATTGCAATTCATACATGTCAAGCTTTAGTGTCATGAGCTTAGGGAAACGTAATTACATTTTATGATGTTTGCATCTGTTGCATTATCATGGGGAAATCTTGTGGTCCTACATTATACATTTTACAAACCTATGAATTCACCAACATTATTGTTGATGTTTTAAGCAATGTTTTCTCAGGAGATCAATGAGGTACAAGACAAGGGATACATTGATGGTCGTTATTTTGGAAGTCGTATGCATTAAAGATTTGGTTGCATTACATTTTGGGACATATTTTGTTATGGACTAAAATCTTTATATTTTGAACAATGAACAAGTGAAGTTTCGGACTTATGTAACAACAATTTGTTAAATCCAATGTATCAGTTTTAAATGACTTTTAAATGGTATTGATCTATGAAGTACCACCCCCAGACCTATATTCCGCTGCGACCCAATTTGGGTGTTACAAATTTCTCCAACGTACCAAGATAGAAAAATTGACACAAGACTCGTAGAAAATACATACTTACAAGTTGTAAGCCCTAGCAACTGATAAATAGACAGCTTAAACTAACAGGGTATTGCCTAAGGTGTAAAGGTTGTAACGAAATAAACAGTTGTGGTGTAATTCCCTAGAGATTGTCTCTAATGGGTTAATTCTAGGGTATCTTACTCTTAAGATGATAGTAAGACACAAGGGTTTATAACGGGGTTTGAACTAACTAGGAAGTTTAGTAAATAAACAACATGTAAAGGCTTTTTTTGGTGTAATCCAAAATTTTTACCAATTTAAACAAGTTACTCCATCTAAATCCATAGTAACTCCATATTGGAGGTCTCGAATAAGATAATCCAACCAAGTTCTAAATCTGACAACATCACCGGCACACACAGTATTTTGTGGAATTTTTGGGTAAATATTTAGAAATGGACAAGTTTAAATAAATCCGTCACATATCCTAACAAGGGAGTTATTGTAGTGCGGGTATGTATCAAGTAGATTTCACAAAATTATGCTTGAATTTTTTTTATTGTGAGCATAAATTTAAGCTATAGTGTGAAAAATAGGTGACAAGTAGTCATTCTAATTCCCATACCGCCATACTTGAATTATACAACGTCCTCGTTTGTAATAGATAAAACATAAAAACGAATTTAAAAAGAATTAGAATGAGAAACTCCCGCAAATATTTTGCTCAGATAGATATCCGCAAGTTGAGTTTCTAAGCAAGAACGTGTTGAACAGCCGTCTTGAAGGTACAAGACTCCAACACTTCAAAATTTCCAGATCATAGATTCTCCACCAACATTGTCGATCTTTTCTTTCAGGGAGGTCCTGATGCAAATTATAAGGAAAAAAACGATGCAAATCCTATCTTGGTACCTACGGTTAATTTAATCACACAAAATACTAAATACAGGTCATCTGTTAAATACGCGTATTCATGGGGCAATGAATCTCCGTATAACAAAAACCTAAAAATTATTGTTTAAATGTGCATAAAATAGAATACGATAACGTCCAGACCTTCAATACGCCATATGGTATCAAGCGGATATGCCGTATTGATGTCTGGGAAGACAGACTCGATAAAAATAAAAAAAATCCGGGTTGTCTCCCAGGAAGCACTTTTGTTTACAGCGAATTTTTTAAGTTAGAATTTTTCCTTCAACTTCTTCCATTCCATCTCATGCACGCTAATGTGCCCGTTTATGATCCATTCTTCCATCTTCACATCTCGGATATATTCGGGTCCTAAGTTCAAGACCCGTAGAAACTCTTGTGCTTTTGGTACGAGTGCAAGATCTCATTTATCTTATCTTCTTCACTTACCTTCAATAATGGTGGGATCTTGTTGCATTGTTCATTAGTGTGGTGTTTAAACCTCGGATATGATCGCACCATTTGGTAAGTTACTTCTTCATTACCATTGTGAATGGTAATCATTCCTTCAAACCGTTTTTTCATGTAATTCCCAACTTCTCTTAAAAAAAACGTTTCACTAAAAATTAACATCGCCCAATATCCTTTCATCAGAATAAGCATCCCTATATTCTAAAAACTGCAAAATCTGTTAAGATAGAAAAAGTTCCAACAAAGATAGGTATGTTCATTATGGCTCCAACTACATTGTTTCCCTTGTATTCTAATTTGTCCTTCCTTATAGAGTCATAAAACTTTTTGGACATTACATTTACGTACAAGATAGGGGAAAAATTAGCGTGTAAAAATTCAAAACCTATCATGCACGGAAAAAAAAAAAAACTTCAAGTTGGTAGGCACATCATTATAGATCTTCTAGACATGGTCGCAATTACAGGATCATCCAAAAACTTTGCTAACCATTCTAGCAACATTCCTATCTCTAAATCTCAACTACCTTATCATCCCTTTTAAATGTGGCAATATAATCATCAACTTGTATCTCACAAAGCTCTAATGGTACATTAAGATCGGTTTAAGTTCTATGTAATCACCAAAGAAATGGTCCTAATGACTATTCAACACAAAGTCCTCCTCCATTAGCCTAGCTTTTAAATCAAGTTTCCTTCTTTCTCTTAAAACCAAACATTATACCCTCTTAATTCAAACTACTAGAGTTTTAACAACATTTTGAAAATTATTTCTCTTACCCCAACTCTCAAGTACTCTTTCTTATTGAAACATCAATCTTAGCACGTTACGGTATACAAAAATGGGTCTTTTGTGGATCAATGCACTTGTGTATCCCGGGCATATCAGAATGATAAAATCGTACAAGTAAAACAAATTTACCAATACATACTCGCACGTATTTTAGCAATTCCTTTTTGGATATTTCACAGTCCCTATCCTCTATTTTCAACTGTCAACTTAGTGTGGAGCTAATTCGCCAAAACCTAAGTTAAGGTTAATTCAGAGAGGCATAACCTAATGCTATGCTCCTAATTCAGCAAGGACATAGATATCAAAGCAAACATTATATAATAAACGAAGGTAAAGTGAAACTCCCTGGGTTTTTCTCCTTTTTGGGTTTAGGATTATTGATATGTGAAGCTTCAGAGTAAGCTTCCGAGTTATGGTCCATATGATCCCTTCTTTTCTTCACAGTAGTAACCATTCAAACAACTTGGAAATGGAATTGTCGTTTGTTTTGTCTCGTACATCCGTGTACAGTTCTGTCCAGTAGATACGACATATTAGAAGGATCCCATACGGTGTATCGGGTATGAATCGGCTTCAACAATAGTTGAGATCGCCTTGATGTGGTCTCATACATTTCGTTTTAGTGTGAGCGACGGTAAACTCTCCAAGATCCTCTTTCCTGTAGGACTTTTGCTCATAGTGTGGGGTTGTTGCCCGATTTGGATCTCTAAAGTTTTAATTGATGCTCCTTGGTTCCTTATGGCAGCATTCGTTGAAGCTCGGATCTCTTTGATCAAATTGGAGTTCTCCTTATGTCTTTTTGCCGGTTTACTCATAAACTTGCTTAGGGTTTCTTTCATAGACTGCCTTCGTTCTTGGTACAAAGGATTTGCGTTGTTCCTTTGGTAGAACCCTGGAGCAGTTGCTCTATATCCCCCTCCTTGAAAAGGTGCACCAAATTGAGTGTAGTAAGCTTCTTCGAGGGTTTTGCCTTCTTCCTTGAGTGGATAATCTTTGGTGTAGTGGGGACCTTTACATTGCTCACATTCTACTTGAGCAACATAAAATTTTTCATTCACTTTCTTGATTTGTCCTTCCACGAATTTTTTAGTTTGTGCATGTATGTCCTTCTAGTCGATCAAGAAGTTTTCAGTACTTCTGGTCCTTGATGTTCCATTGTGCCATTTTTGAGAGTATTCCGCCATTTCTTGGATGGCTACTTTCGCATCAGCAATAATCTTTTATGTTATGGCTCCTTTTGAATCAAGAATTTGTCTAGTTGGAACATCCAATCCATTATAGAACAAGACTACCTCCTGCATTTTTGTTAAATAGTGTTGAGGATACTTCATCAAGAATTCTTTAAATCGCTCCCAAGCTTGATAGAGGTTTTCATCCAGTTCTTGCTGAAAGTTGTTGATCTCCTCCATTTTCTTTGCAGTACGAGCAGCTAGGCAATATTTGCTTAGAAACTTTGTCTTTAGATCTTCCCAAGTTGTAATCGAACCAGATGGTTTGTTTCTTAGCCAACGACTTGCGACTCCAGATAAGGACATAGGGAAGGCTCTAAGTATCACTTGGTCTATAGTAATATTAGGGATGTGGAATAAATCCACGATCTCAAGAACTTTCTCAATATGTCCATTCGCATCTTCATGATCCGACCGCTTAAGGCGTTATCGCGTAGTTTCTTGAGAAATTGGCCTTTCAATTCAAAACTATCCTTGTCCTAGATCTTAGGCCTAGCAATTCCTGATTTATAGTCAGCTTGAGTTTTGCTCATGTATTATTCCATAGTTTCCGCCATTATTTCCGCAACTTCTTCCTCCGAATATTCTTCTTGGTCAGAAAATAGATCAAAATCAGGCGATCTCGATTCGTCAAGACTCAGTGTCTTGAAGTGCTTCCTAGATGATCGAAATTCTCGTTCCGGATCCTTGAAAGGTGTAAATAGTTCCTTAGTCGAACTTCTTGTCATGCACTACCTAAAACAAGGGATAAACAATCAGTAGAATGGGCTCAGGAGAAAGGAAACACATATATACGGAAATTAAATACGAAAAATCAAATCTGTTACTGTATCAGATAGCTAATACGTCGTATTCAAAGGAACTGGATACGCCGTATTAATATTTTTTAATGAATACATTGTATTGGATAGAAAGTTGGATACGCCGTATCCAATGGAAGTGGATATGCCGTATCGGTTTATCAACCAGAATAGTGTATTATGAAAACAATTAAATACGTAAACAATTAAACATACAAATATACAAGCAAATATACATAATATACAGAATTATACGCTAATCTAAATTACACTAATCCTAAGGGTTAGATATAATCTAATGTTAAAAACCAAAATATCAAATAAAAATCAAGATTATTTTTCACTCCCCGGTAGCGGCGCCAAAAACTTGATGTGCCGTTATGTGGTGTTAAATTATGATTCAAGTTTTAAATTTATATTTTGCCAACTTAACCAAAAACAACACTTTAACGGGCAGTGTACCTGGTCGGTGGGAGTTTCGTGGTAAGTAGGGTGTCGAACACTAGGAGCGAGGTTAAATCTTTTAATTTATTAATACTTTGGTTTTTCTAATCTAAGTTAGTCTAATCTATGATAAACCTATG